>CM035414.1:100951524-101191524 GCA_020310875.1 Ceratopteris richardii | reverse complement strand
ATAATGAGATGAAATATTTATTAGAAAATCACTTACTAATAAAGGAGTATTAACTCCATATTCTCCCATCATGTGACAAGAAAAAGCTGATTCTCTCGTAGTCGTTCCATAAGATGTCCAAAATATTTCTCCATGCTATAGAACTACACTCTCTTATCCTGCAACTGAGACAAGAGGGCTACATCATCACCTGTTCATCTCGAGATGGACTCAATCGAGCTATTTTCAAGAATCTCATTTGTGCATTGCTCCTTATTTTCTCCATAGTGGGTAAAGAGTATGAGCAAGTGCATGGATTGGTTTATGAAACCAATCCCATCGATTTTGGGTAGCGTCATATAACCTCTTCTTTCTATTAGAAAAATTAAAAAACATATTTAAGCAATTATCAACAATCATAACATCATTATATATATATATATATATATATATATATAATGTATGATATATATAACATAAAAGCTTAAATAAGTAGCAAATTGCAATAAACTTACTCTATCTCTGATAGTCCATCGACTTGTTGGATGCAATCTTGTATACGGTTGATGACACATGTACTCGTATACAAGGCCAAGAGTGCTACCCTCCATATTTGTAATACAGAGCAGAGTGTATACAAGCTGGATAGTAGCTACCAATCTCTCTCCCTTCACTGGTTTGATGCAGTACATACAGCTAATCACATTTTGAACAGGTCTTCCACAAAAGCTTTAAAGTTTATCACACCTTATGAAGTTTATTATGGTAGAAAACCTAATGTGAGCTCTTTCAGAGTGTTTGGATCACTATCTTATGTACATGTTGAGAAAAAGGATCGTGGCAAACTAGATGTAAAGGCACTGGATATCCTGTTGAGAGCAAAGGATATATGTTTTATATTCTAGAGACAGGTGAAGTTATCCTTTCACGCAATGCATATATTGCTGAAAATAAGATATATGATAAAGAAGAAGAAATTCCAGAGTTCATTAGTGAAAATGACTATGGATTTTTTAGACAGAATTTGGATGTACATGTTCAGCCATGTCAGGAGGCAGTTGAAATTCCTAGGATTGAAGAAAGAGGAATTTCGCAACCTACTATAGAGTCAGTTCCACATGAGACTTTAGTTCCAGAAATGGAAGAAAGTACTAGAGTTCCAGAAAGTCCTAGTATCACCACTATTTAAGGATACACCTACTTGGTTATATGAGACATGGAAGATAGTGGTATAAAGCCGTTTACAGGAAGAACAAGGAGTCATACTAGACAACAACAACAAAAAGATCATGTAAGTTTTGCTGAAGACTTTGAGATTCATGATATTTTAGGAATCACGACAGTTGAAGATGAACCTGCATGCGTTAAAGATGCACTTAATATTCCTATTTGGAGAAAAGCTATGCAAGAAGAGATTGATTCTATTCATAAGAATCAAACTTGGCAGCTATGTGAGTTACTAGAGGGAAAGAAAGCTATAGGTGTAAAATGGATCTCCAAAATCAAACGGAAAGCAGATGGTACTATTGATAGGTACAAAGCCAGATTAGTTGTCAAAGGATATGCACAACAAAAAGGTATTGATTATGATGAGACATTCGCTCCTATGTCTAGGATGATGGTTATTAGGTCAATACTTGCTTTAACCGCACATTTTGGTTGGAATGTATATCAACTTGACATAAAGACTGCTTTTCTAAATGGTGATTTACATGAAGATGTATATATTCAGCAGCCAGAAGGTTTTGAAGAAACAGGTAAAGAACACTTAGTGTGTAAGCTTATAAAAGCTTTGTATGGATTAAAACAGGCACCTAGAGCATGGTATGAAAAGATACACACATATCTTTTATCCATTGATTTCCATAACTCAGATGCAGCTCCAACTCTTTATGTTAAAATTGAAACAGGTTTGATGATTATAGCAATCATTTAGGTGGATGATATTATAGTCAGAGGTTCCAGAGATGAAGACTTGCAGATGTTCAAAGAACAGTTGAAGAGAACATTTGATGTGAATGATTTAGGAATCTTGCATTATTATCTTGGGATTCAGCTTTTGTTTAAGGATGAGTGTATCTATACGACAAAGAAGAAGTACATTGAGAAACTATTAGAAAGGTTTCAGATGACTGATTCTAAACCTATGCAAACACCTATGGATCAGAACGCATCTTTACAAATAGTAGCAGATGAAGAGTCATTTGATGCTACTTTATATTGTCAAGCGGTTGGGTGCTTGATATATCTTTGTAATACATGTCCAGATATACAGTTTGCAATTTCTCAAGTATCAAGGTTCATGCAAAATCCGACAAAGGTACATTGGAAAGAAGTAAAGCGGATCTTTAGATTCAGATAGCTAGAGTGCAATAGCTATAGCAAAGAATCCAATGAATCATGCAAGGACAAAGCATATAGAGATACACTACCACTATATTCGAGAGCAATGAGAATGTTGCAGATATATTTACCAAAGCATTGACTAGAGATAGTCATGAGAAGATGTGCAGGTTACTGAAGCTTGTACCAGTATGACATTGAAGGAGGGATTTTTGGAAATCAATGTACATATGGTCCATTTCCAGCAAATCCAAATTTAGGACTCAACATTTTTTGTACAGTTTGGGTAAAACTTTTTTAGGTTAGATAGATAGAGCTTGGCGAGAGCTATCTAGTGATATGCTTCATTCAGTCATCAGAGGTCAGACTTGGGAGAAAAGTCAAACCCTAATTCTGCCTTAAAATGGTGGATGAACATTTTTTTGAGGTTCTAACCCTTGAAAAGCTAGGTCATTAGTCACAGATGGCAAAAGCAGTAAAAAATAAGCGATCAAAATAAAGCAAACTCAAAATTTAGTGATAGAAGTTTTTAATCCATGAAAAGCTAAAAAATTGCGATCCAATTTTTTAAAAACAGCGAAGGCAGGTTTTTGGGCTTACGAATTGATTTTTCGCAATTTTTATCACTTGGCTTTATTGGAGACTTACAAAGCTATATAAGGAGCACCTTGGGCACACTTTTGATAACTTGAAGCTAGAGTTGATGCTTACTTTGTGTCAATTTTGGAGTTTTGAAGCTTTGGAGGCTAAGGAGAGGTGAAGGAGAGGCTACTCTCTTGGAGCAAGTAGTCTTCTACAAGTTGGTGGCAGCTATCTTTTGTAAGTTGATCTTATTTTCAGTTTTTAGGGTTTCTGAACCCTAATTTCAGAATTAAGGTTTGCTGATTTTCAGATTTGTTGCACTTTCTTGAGAGGTTAGATTCATTTTGTTGCTCATTCGCTTCACACACACTCAGATTATAACAGCATAATCTGAATTCTGTATATCATCATTTTCTTGGCTATTCTTCCATTTAGTGAGTGCACCATCATATGGTTGAGTAGTACTCCCATGTTGTAATTTGGCCATCTGTATTCAGTGAGTAAGCACTTTGCTTACGTTACTTATTCTTGTCTCAAAATCTCTTTCTATCTCTCAATTATCATCTTGTTTAATTAAGCGTGTATGCCCAAAGGTTTTTAGTACTGGAAGATCCTGGGGCCCCAAATTCCAACAGCTTTCTCACAAGTTTTAATTTGATGCCATTCATACAACAGATCATGTTCTTAATAGGTGCCAGGGCATCTACAAAAGCTTTGAAAGTACTTACACCTTATAAAGTTTTTGGTAAGAAATCCAATGTAGACTATTCTTCAAGTCAGCCTAGTTCATGGAATTTTTTTTACTATGTGCATGTGGAGGAATGTGTGGTATGTCTCATGCATCACCTTACAATATGGTTTTTATAGCTCATATGAAACTCTAAGAATACTTCAATACCTGAACTTAGCTACCTATTTTCAATAGCCCTGCCGCACTGACCGTTGACGTGTCTTGGATTCTATTTGCAGCATGCCATGTGATGTACAAGGGCATATTTAATCTAACAATCTCTATTCTTTAGAAAGTTCATGATAGTAGCTGCATATTTCTTGGAATAATGTCCCTTCTTTGTATTTAATCATAAGAACCCCCCCCCCCCCCCCCCCCCCCCCTTTCTTTTTTCAAAAAAGGAAAAAAGGGAAAAAAAAAGAAGTATGGATGAATTGAATGAATCTTAAATGTGTAATGTGCATCTATGTACTGCATAATAGCATGTTATTTAATATGTATGTGTGCATTTAGCAATGTTGAATGTGTATTGTGTATGTACGACATATGGATGTATAAATTATCAATTTATTATTATATGAACATTGTAAATGTTTCTTCTTTTACTTGAGACACTTTATACGGATATAACGATGTATCCCATTGAAAGTTGGCTACCTTATCCTTCTAAGTTCTTGTGTCGTTATGAGGAAGTGAGGGTCATCCTATATAACATATAAGATTTTTGACTATGAGACTTTATCGAGCCTTGGTTTTGGACTTTGATGCTGGTCATTGAGGCTTTAATTTTACTAGTCAGTGGTGAGATTTATATTCTATTTTTTGTTTTTTGATCCTTTATTGCATTAGTCTTGGTTGGATGTGAATCTGGAAAGGTCTTTTTGTCTTTGTCACAGACTTGTTCATAGTACTGGTTTTGTTTGATCTTATTTATTTTCAAATGAAAATAGGAATTCAATTTATTTGTGGATGAGATCTTCAATCTTATATGATTATAGCAATTTTAAAAAACCATAAACCGACAGCTCTATGCACATTATTTCTTCAAATTCACAGGTCACCTATTTTATTCAGGAATTACGCATTTAAGTTTGTATTTTGTGTGAGAAATATTGTTCTAAATACCTATTCAGCTTAGAGTAATATTTTCCACCTGATTGAAATTGTAGACACGTCAAATCTTGGCAAAGCATTTGGAAGGGCCAGTTTTCGCAGCATGTAGAAATCCTGATGGTGCAGACAACCTTAGTTCCCTAAAAGGTCAATATCCTTCAAGGCTCAAGATTAGAAAACTGGATGTGACAGATGAAAGTTCAGTGAAGGTTTGTCATCTTTTCAGGTTTTAATGTTTATGGATTAATGCCCCTATGTTGATGGTTGGACATATCTTGTTCATTTTTCAATTGCTTGTTGAAAAGGACCTAGACCTAAAGAGACAGAAGTGTTTTAAAGCTTGGAATGAAAGTCTTTTGAGTTTTGTAGGGGAAAGGTAGTCTGGACCCGAGAAAGTAATATTAGAGCAAAGTTATGACTTGCAGAGGGTGGATACAACTGAATTGTATATTTGATAGGCACAAGGAAATTTGGTCTGAAAAAGGCACCAGCCTATTTCAAACGATCTGGTTCCTGAGCGAGAAGACCTGATGTTCTTTAGTAGTGCTTATCATGATTCATTTCTTAAAAGAGGGATCCTTTATATGATTAGACTTTACAGGTTTGAACTTCTAAATAAAGTAGCCTATTCTGGCACAAGTGGATACTGATAGGCCTCAATCAACATTAGTTATCTGTTAGGATGCTCAAGCGTCTTGGAAAGGTCTTACATTGCTCCAATTTTTTCTAAAAATCTAGAAGCTAATTTTTGTATCTTTCTCTTGCATTAGATGGAATATCCCTTGAATTAAATGGTTGATTATATTGTTCTGAATTTTAGCAATTTGAAAGGTCAAGAATGATTTTTTAATAACCTATTATACACGGTCAACCATTTTCAACCCAGCATTGATGAGCATCATCGTCCTCAAAATTTGCCTGCAAGGATATGCATGCTGCAAGAACCACCTTTCATGGATGTTGACAAACTGCAGTCTACAAAGTGATCATCAATTACTATAATGCAATGGGTAAATTCTTTAGCTGCAGGTTCGAGGATATTGAGAGGCATGCTTCCATGGAGTAAAATTGCTCCTCGTGCTAGGGGCATACTATCATTGTTGGTGGTGCTATTGATGCATATGCTGTCATGAACCTGATTCACCCATTGCCTCTCTGTCATATCTACATCTGGTGGGCAGACAAGATGCTGGTGAAGTCCTCTCCAGATTCTAGGTGGTTGCCAACAAGGATTCTGAAAATTGTTACAACCTATAATTACCTTGGGTTCATGAAGGTTCAATGCTGATTCAGTGGCATGGAAAGTAAAAGCCATCATGGTTGTATCAATAATTTGAGGTTGTTGCTTTCAAAAATAGTGAAAGTGTCATCTGCAAAACTAGCACCTGGAATGTTTTGTTGCCCGATTTGCAGCCCATGGATCATACTAGCTCTGCAAAGCAGATCCATCATACACTACTGTTGGAAGGTGGCAATCGTGAAAAGTAAGGGGATGACCTTGTCCAATACCTTTGTCAATCTATATGGGAGAAGTTATCACTTCATTAGCTAAAATGGAAGATGTGGCACCTTGACACAAATAAAAAATGATGAATTTCACCTTCGTTGAAAAGTTGATTATCTACATCACCTCCTGAATATATGATTAATTGACTTTACCAAAAGCTTCAACAAAGTCTAATTGCAGCAGTAGTGTCTTGGTTAGAAGTTTGTGCTTAATATGAGGATAGCATGAGAACGAGAATACTAGAAAATTGAGCATCCCTCAATGAATACATACCATGCTGGATGGATGCAAGTCTGAAGAAAGGATGGCATTTGTAGGCTAGAGACCTACTGATCAACTTAGATAAGATTCCCATGAGAGTGATCAGCTGCAAGGCACTTAATGTCACTTAGTGTAGAGCAAGTTTCATTTTCCGGGATGAGAATAATGATGCCCTCCTTAAGACTAATTCATTACATGCTTGAATGATAAGATTTTTGAGATGAGGCCGATACAATAGAGATGCTCTATCCAACATTCGGAGCTTTAGCATTTTCTAAACTGTCAAGTGCGAAAGAACAAGTCTTCTTCATCAAAACATCTTCCTATGGTGTATAGATGCTGCTGAAAGGATCAACAAAAGCCAGGAGGTTGGCGATTGCTGGTTCATTGACAGAGTATCGGGCAAAATAATTTTGTCGTCTCAATGGTCCTTTCCTGGTCTTGTGCAAGAGCTATGGCAGAATATTTCTTTTACCATTTGGCTTTTGTGAAAAACCCTTTACTAGGGACACCTGTGTGCATGTGTTCAAATTTGATTACCTGCATGTGTCTCAAATGGAGAGCATACAGTCTATGCATATTGACGGTGTTTCTACCCATACAAAACTACTGCTCTTCAAGGGTGAATTCTAGTCTCAACTACATTTTTTTGACCATTGTTCTAACAGGTGTCTTGAGTAGATGATTTCAGTTAACTGCATATACTCAAGATTTACAATAGATGCAAGAAGAAATATAGGGGAATGCTTGGAGTTATGGAAAAACATGGTGTTAAGTATAGGAAGACAAGATAGATACAAGAGAAAAGAAAATAATGATTGCCTTATTTTGAATCAAATATTTCTCATTCAGCAAACTATGGTATTTGCTCTTAATTTTTAAAGTTTTCTTGTCTTTGCTCAAGGTTGTCCTCTTCTAGTGCAATCTTGTCATTCCATCTTTTTTCTCGTTCAAGAAAGGTAGTGAAGAAAATTCTCACTTACATTGTAACACATTCATCTATGCTGATTTATCATTTGTTTTGTGAAGTTGATGATGAGGAAGTCCAATAGAAGAGGGAAAGCTTTTAGTCCCATTGGGTAGATTTTTCAGGGACTTTTATTTTTATTTTCTTATTTATCTTTGTTTATCGTCTTTCACCTTTTCGATTTTAGCTTAATTTCTAGAGATTTTTATTTATTTTTTAATTTCCCCCCCTCCACCCCTTTCTTATTTTTAGGAGTTTCTTTTTGTGTTTTATTCTTCAATCTTTTGCTTATCTTTTTTTTTTTTGTATTTTTAATTTTTGGTTTTGCCCCCCTTTTTTTTTTTGAATGTATTTTACATCTTATCTTAATCTTATCCTTTTGTGCAATTTGTGGTTGTTATATTTTCTTATGTATTCGTTTCTGTGTTTTCATTGGTTCGTAACTAATCACATTAATTTTGATATGTACATATGCTAGTAGGTGCCTAGTCAACATCTTTAGTAGGTAGACAAAATGGTGGATAAGCAGCAGCAGGTCACATGGAGAATAAGCATCAGATAGAATAAGATTAGTGGCAACAAGTCATTTGGAGAATCGGTAGTGGATGGAACAGGATCAGTATCAGATGGAACAAAACGGAAGCAACTGGTAATATGACTACAGGATAATGATTCTGTGTGGGACCAGTGAATATATGGTGCTTGGCAGATAGGAAGGTTAAGATCAATGAGAGATCAGTTGTTCAATAATTATATATGAAGAGATAGTGACTGCTGACTATGCACATGAATGAAGCTTGTCTGAAAATAGACTGAACTGGAGCCCACTCAAGTAGAGACTTCCTGTACAGATCTTTAGTTCTTTTAGTTCAGATACGCATTACTTGGGCTACCTAATAAATTGACTCATTATAAATATCAATACCCAAAAAAAAAGAAAAAAAGAAAAGAGAATTCCAACAATGCTCTCTTAACTGAATCATAGGGAGAAACAATTGAGGTACATGCGTATGGATCAAGCTCTCTCCTAACATGGAGACTCTATGGTATCGGGACAAAAAGGTTCTATGCCTATGTAAAAGAGCCAGAAATGGAGGAAAAACATTGCAAATCTTGCCACATCAACCAGCCATATTATATTTGAGATAAAGGAAGAGTGCAATAAGGAGTTTGTCGAGTTATGATGGATTAGGTAACTCAAAGAGGAGATTCTACAGTTCAAACAGTATAAGGATTGATAACAATGGGCACATGCTTTACCTGTGGAGTCTTACTATCCCACTTTTTCATAACTAGGGCCCTTTTACGCTCCATGAGTTAAACAGGAGTTATCTTCTTGTTGTATATTCTGTTTTATTCATATATCTAGTTTCGCAAATTTTGCTGCACATTGCCTTCTCTTAATATTTTAACTTGTCCTGTAAATCCACCCACCCACATCCATCCCCCCCCCCCCCCCCCCCCAAAGAAAAAAATAAAAGAAAAAAAAAGGGGGGGGAGAGAGAGGAAGCATACGAGTGGCGAGAAACTTGTAGAAACCTCTTCCATTGGTTTGGAAGATGCCTCACTCCTATGATGAAAAGCGTTCTTTGTTTGGAATATAAAGGAAAATGTAATGCCAAGGAGAGGGAGAGAGGACTCAGATAAATGATCAAGTGCCATGAAAGAGTGTGGAGGACTTGGACAAGTGCAATTGGATTGGACGAAGGCGAATGGACAATAGTTTATAGGGATGGGCCACATTGGATGAACCTGACACATTGGGCGAGCTAGAAACTTTGTCAAACCAAAGGGATGCACGTGGACGACTCCATTTGGTCACTTCTCAATGAAATATTTGAGATAATTTTGCGGATGCAGACTCAAAGATATTTATAAATATACCTTGGATAAGGTGGGGGAGAAGAGAAAATGAGAGAAGAGAGCTTGAGTTTGGGTGATTCTCAAGCTAGCAACTTGTGTGTCTTACTGCTGCAATGTTAGTAGTGAAGAAATCCTTACTAGCTTTGTGATTGAGGTGAAGGATAGCAATGGGCATAGCGGTGAGGGATTCCATGGTTTAGAAGCTGCATTTAGTTCTCTCTTGTTGTGTTAAGTTAAATGATCGTTGGCTTCTATACTCTCTCTCTCTCTCTCTCCTCATTACTTGGTCTATTCCACTTATGTATATTTCCAAGCATATGTACCTGGTCCATTCTTGCAAATGTATTTTTCTTTTCAGATTAAGTATTTTCACCATAACTGTTCATAGAATCAGCATTTTCCCACTAAATTCCAAAGTATACCCTCTTATGGGTTACCTGTTACACGGACTTCAGTGGGTTCTATCAGCTTAACATCAAGTGCATGCAGGACTGAGGAATCCCACATTCCAGAGCACAAAGATATTGTCTACAGCAACAAAGTTGTTCTTCATGAGATTCATGTTTCTAATTTGTATGAATATGCATTTTGTTTGCAAATACAATCCATAGGACATATGGGAAGAAAGTGAAGATAATGGCAGTAATTTGTTCTCTCCAATCCTGGGAGAATGTTGCATCCAAAGGGTGTGGTTTACATGTTTCTTGCAAGATGGAATTGGAAAATCTTGCTTTGGATTGTTTTTCATGATCTTGCATTGTAGAAAGTAGCATGGTGTGGCTGAAGATGTGGATCATGATTGCTAAAAGTTGACTTATTCTTCTCAAATCACCCAAGTCTTTATTCTCAATGCATGCTTGATGTTTTTCCGGTAGGACCCAATCATGTCCCTGTTACTTAATGTAAGGATGAATGCAATTCTAGTTATAGTAAGGGATCTGTACATTACATGCACCAATTTTTCTTTATTGCTGTATTTCCATGTGGCTTGTCCAACTGCATAGGAAGGTTTTTATTTATGAGATGGCTGACATGTGAGGCCCAAATGTTTGAAGTTGGAGAGTACGTGTTAAAAGTTTAATGTGGGTTCATTTTTTTCCTTTGGACATGGCTTCATTTTTTTCCATTGGGCATGGCTTCATTTTTTTTCCTTTGGACATGACTTCCTGCCCTCATCTTCCTGGAGTGGGTTTCTGTGTGTTCCTTTCTGATTCTTAAATGTGAACAGGTAGTGGCGAAGGAGATATACGAGAGCTATGGTCGGTTGGATTTGTACATTAATACTGTTGGAATCCTCCATATTCCAGATGTCTTATCACCAGGTATAGTTTACAAGTTGTTTTATGAATCACTTTCTATTCACCATGCAATGTTCTATGCTGGCTATGTAGGGACCTAATCCAAACAAATTTTCATATAGAAAGAAAGATTGATCAGTTTGAGGAAGATCAAGCAATGCTGGCTTTTAAGGTCAATGCAGTTGGTCCAGCAATAGTTGCTAAGGTAGTTTGGACCTCTTGCTGATTTTTTGTTCATGCTAGTTTATGGTCTCATGGTATTTCTTTTGTTTACGAAACAGCATATGATACCGCTTCTGAAATTTGGACAAGGTGAAGGTACTAGTAGAGGAGGTGCTGTGCTTGCACATTTAAGTGCTAAGGTTGGCTCAATTGATGATAATAAGCTTGGTGGTTGGTACTCCTACAGGGCTTCGAAAGCTGCTCTTAATCAATGTATAGTGTTATACCTTGTATCTTTCTTCTGCGTAATAATGATGAAGATTGGCTTTACACTCTGTAATGGAGAAATATTTTTTTATATATATGCCTGCCTTTTCATGTTATTGAGCATATGTTAGTTCTTTTTTCTGCATGCATATGGGGCATTGATGATGTTGCTTTGGATGTCCCACAATGTAGCCAATGTTATTGAGGACCATGTCTGATGTTTATATACCTTAATAAAATACATGGAAATTCTTTTGTAGTTCAACTCAGCTTGTTTCTAATTCACCTATATGTAGGTTAGAGGTGGATTCTGTGGACATGCAGGTTTCACTTTGTAGGATCTACTTAAACTGATTCTTCCTGTCTTTTTATGAGTGAACTATAACTGGAAAACCAAAAATAAAAACTTTAGGTGCTAGCCTCATTATGGCTTAGCCTTATTGTATTCCTTTTCGACTCATGTGTCAGAGTGTAAACCAATGTGTCTTACTACAAGGCATTTACTTGACAACAATTGACTTTGCAAATAATAAAGTTATTCCCCTAGGTAATCAGCATTGATCCCTTGTGTCGTTTTCATGTGCCTCCTCCAAAAGTAGTGTGATATTTCGAGGCAACAATGTACCTTACATCATCTAGAAGTAGCTCTTGTCCATGTACAAGGATGGAGTGCATTGTCTGTTTACCTTCAATATCACATGCATAGTTGTTTTCTAGGTAAACCTTGCCTATGTGACCTAGATTGTAAGAGGCAAATGCATCCTTGTATGGTATTACATGAAAAGATGCCCTAGAATCTACAATCCACATATGTGCTACTTGATGCAGTGAAAAGTTTTTCAATGAGATTTAGTCTCGTTACATGTTTATCATGATCAATGTCTGCTGCCTCAAGAATCTCCTTAGCATGTGATACCTGTCTGATGACAACATTGGAGGTAGCATTAGACTTTTCAGGCTCAATGGAAGATTTCTCTAACTTTTCTCCCTTTTTCCTTTTTGCCTCACATCCATAGTATAAAAACTTTATGACTTTTGTTCTAAAATAAGCACCGTTTTAGTTCATGCATGATTTAAATCGCTAGAAGGTTTATTGTTATTAAGATTTTTGTGATCCAGGTCGTCATGGTAGGGAAAAGTTCGTTACCTTGAATTTTTCGCACCGTCCAATAGCGTCCAAGCATTACCACCATTGTGTTCTTTCTCAAGAAACCAACAGATTGACGAGTACATTCAGTCAGCTTCCTGTATTTGAGAGAGAGGCAAGAGCCCGCCTTGCAGCTTACGTGTGAGAGAGAGAGAGAGAGAGAGAGAGAGAGAGAGAGAGAGAGAGAGAGAGAGAGAGAGAGAGAGAGAGAGAGAGAGAGAGAGAGAGAGAGAGAGAGAGAGAGAGAGAGAGAGAGAGAGAGAGAGAGAGAGAGAGAGAGAGAGAGAGAGAGAGAGAGAGAGAGAGAGAGAGAGAGAGAGAGAGAGAGAGAGAGAGAGAGAGAGAGAGAGAGAGAGAGAGAGAGAGTCATATTAACATCTTCTGGAGGCCAAACTTGGCCTATGAGACAAAAACCATGTACAAGTGTAGTAACCCTGTGTAGAAAATGAAATGAAACAAAAAGTATATCGCTACACAAAGCTATATAGGGCTGGAAAAGGCTGGGGAGACGTGGCTCTGACTCTGCAGATAGTGGCCACCTAATACATGGGGGATCCATAATGTGAGTGAGTAAAACACCCTAGCTACTGGTGATGGGTGGAGGTGGGTGTAGTATGTGGTACATCGGTGGTGGTCTGAGTGCCTCCCGGAGGAAGACAACGTAGGGGGTGGTGGTATGCCTATGCGCCATCATGCGGTCGTAGGCTGTCCTGATGCGTGAGATATTCTCTTGATATAGACATGGTCGACGATATCCGACCATGCGTGGTCGGCGTCGTGCTCTCTGTGCTGCTCCCTGGTGGAGAGTGAGCCTTATAGATGGACCTCGCTGATGTAGCTCAGCTTGCTGAAAGAACTTGGTAATGGTCTGCTGGGTACTCACCCGTGGCTGATGTGTGGGCTGTAGTGACCGCTCTTGCCTCTCGTATGCTTCTGTGAGGAAGCGTGCCAAGCGCCGCTTGTCTCCCATAGTCATGCAAAACTGGAGTGAGTGAGTGAGTGAGTCAGTGAGAGAGAGAGAGAGCGAGCGAGGGGGGGAGGAGGGAGAGAGAGAGAGAGAGAGAGAGAGAGAGAGAGAGAGAGAGAGAGAGAGAGAGAGAGAGAGAGAGAGAGAGAGAGAGAGAGAGAGAGAGAGAGAGAGAGAGAGAGAGAGAGGGAGGGAGGGAGGGAGGGAGGGAGGGAGGGAGGGAGGGAGGGAGGGAGGGAGGGAGGGAGGGAGGGAGGGAGGGAGGGAGGGAGGGAGGGAGGGAGGGAGGGAGGGAGGGAGGGAGGGAGGGAGGGAGGGAGAAGGGGGGGGGGGGGGAGAGAGGGGGGGGGGAGAGCGGGGGAGGGAGCGAGCGGGGGAGGGAGAGAGCGGGGGAGGGAGGGAGCGGGGGAGGGAGCGGGGGAGGGGGAGGGGGAGGGGGAGGGAGAGGGGGAGGAGGAGGGAGAGGGAGAGGGAGAGGGAGAGGGAGAGGGAGCGGGAGGGGGAGGGGGAGCGGGAGGGGGAGGGGGAGGGGGAGGGGGAGCGGGAGGGGGAGGGAGAGGGAGAGGGAGAGGGGGAGGGAGAGGGGGAGGGGGAGGGGGAGGGGGAGGAGGGGGAGGGGGAGGGGGAGGGGGAGGAGGGGGAGGGGGAGGGGGAGGGGAAGGGGGAGCGAGAGAGAGAGAGAGAGAGATAGGGATAGAGAGAGAGAGAGAGAGAGAGAGAGAGAGAGAGAGAGAGAAAGAAAGAAAGAAAGAAAGAAAGTGTTTTTACGTCTATTAGGAGGCCGAACTCGGCCTATGAGACAAATCGATGTACATGGGTGTATCTTCTGTCAATCAGAAAAGATAAAAGTGCTGAAAAGAAACTGGTTAAGCTGATATAGATCTCCGTAGTGTGCATGTGGGGATACCCATGAAAGTGGTGGGGGGTGTATGGAGTGCGATATCTATGATAGTCTATATGCAAAAGGGTAGTACAACAACCATGAGAAAGCATCTAAGACGACTAACTAGCTCCATCCTGTGCTAGGGGGTGGGATGTAATATGTGATACATAGGTGGAGGTGGAGTCAGGGCCACCCTGATGGCTGCAACGGGATCGGCCATCATCTGGGATCGTCTCTCCTCCATGGCGCGATGGTCACAAGCCTGGATCTCCGTAATCTGGTGTCGGTGAAGTCTCGGGGCCCGATATCCTATATCACGGGGTCGTCTCCTAGCTCGAGATATCTGAGCCTGCTGAAGAGTCACCCCGCTCGGTATGTGGGCTGAGGGGGGGAGGGCTGCAGCACGTCGTGGAATAAAGAAGTCAGTGAGCTGACTCTGTCTCCCTCCTGTATGGAGTGCTACAGTAGGCTGGAGTAGGGAATCTCTGTGGCTCTGTATCTCTAGTAAGAGTCGCCCGAGCTGTCGCTGGTCTCTAGAGTCCATGATCTCTCGGAGGGTGGGCTGCCCTGCAAACAGAGTCTCGTATCTGCCTCTGATGCCATCATATGCGCTACATCTGCATACAAAGTGCTCCTCATCCTCCATCTCTACTCTGCATACTCTGCATATCCGCTCCTCTCTGGGAATGTCTGCGGCTCTGCCCGTCTCAATCTCGAGTCGGTGTGATGAGACTCTCAGCTGGCCAATCGCTACCCTCAAGCTATGAGGCATGTGAGTATCCATGTAGCGTGGTCGCTGGATGAAACCGTCAGCTAGTATGTCTAGGAACTGGTCTCGATAGTGCGATAGTCTCGATCCCATGTGTGGTGTGTGCCATGTCTGACTAATGTAGAGCTGCCAGAGATCCTGTCTGAGCACAACATTCCTCTCACGACGAGAGAGGTGGATGTGAGGTGAGTCTGGGTCATACTGAAAAGGCGGCAATCTGTCCATATCAAGTCCATGACTATCAAACCAGACTCTAACCTGAGTGTACCAAGCTCTCTCATATCCTAACTCTGATATCTGTATAGATGCCTCAAGAGCTCTGTGTGTGAGTCTATCTGTAGGGAGGTCCCTAATCCTCTGAATAAAGCAGATAGTCTGGAATAGTGCCTCTACCACCATGGGTGGTGCAGCTAGCTCTGCCCTGATGATGTCATGTGGCACCGACTGTTTCCCACGAAATAATCGCGAGATCATACGTACCTGTGGCCTCTCGATCGCACTCCACTGGGTGACTGTGAGACCTGGGGCCCAAACCGTCGCAGCATACATCATAGCTGGTCTGACCAGTGTGTCAAATAGCCAGCCCTTCGTGCGGGGCTCCTGGAAGTGTGCTTGGTGACATCTCCGCTCTAACATGGCTAAAGCTGCATATCCGCGTGTGAGTCTATCGGTGGCTGCCTGTCTCATGCTGAAGGGGCCAGGCAAGCTCGTGAATGTGACTCCGAGATAGACATAGGAAGTGACCACCTCAATCTGTCCACCACCAGCTCTGAATCCTGCTCCATTCCTCACCATGGGGGAGGTGTGGAAGATCATGACCTTGGTCTTGCCAAGGTTTACTGTCAAGCCCCTCTGTGTACAAAACTCATCCAGGGCCTCAAGGTGGTGCTGTAATCCCTCGGGTGACTCTGAAATCAAGATAATGTCATCTGCATATAATAAAATGTGGACATGTGTACCTGCGAGGTCTGCACCCTCTCCTCCAGCTCGGAGAATGTAGTCCTCAATCTCGTCAATGTAGAGACCAAATAGAGTGGGAGAGAGTGGGCAGCCTTGCTTAACACCGATGGTGCTAGCAATGGCCTCAGACATACCTCCTGGACACCGTACCCTCCCAGTCACCTGCTCATAGAGTGCATAGATGGCCCAAATCATCCCTGATGGTACTCCCAAGCTCTGGAGGCGTTGGAAGAGCCTCTCTCGCGGCACTGTATCAAAAGCTTTGCGGAAGTCCACAAAGCAGCAATATAGCCTCTTCTTCCGCACCCTTGCCCCATCAATGAGGCAGCGCAGAATGAAGATGTGATCAATAGTAGAGAAAGCTCGTCGAAAGAGAGAGAGAGAGAGAGAGAGAGAGAGAGAGAGAGAGAGAGAGAGAGAGAGAGAGAGAGAGAGAGAGAGAGAGAGAGAGAGAGAGAGAGAGAGAGAGAGAGAGAGAGAGAGAGAGAGAGAGAGAGAGAGAGAGAGAGAGAGAGAGAGAGAGAGAGAGAGAGAGAGAGAGAGAGAGAGAGAGAGAGAGAGAGAGAGAGAGAGAGAGAGAGAGAGAGAGAGAGAGAGAGAGAGAGAGAGAGAGAGAGAGAGAGAGAGAGAGAGAGAGAGAGAGAGAGAGAGAGAGAGAGAGAAAGTCATATTAACGTCTTTTGGAGGCCAAACTTGGCCTATGAGACAAAAGCCATGTACAAGTGTAGTAACCATGTGTAGAAAATGAAATGAAATAAACACAAAGCTATCAAGGGCTGGTAAAAGGCTGGGGAGAAGTGGCTCTGACTCAGCAGATAGTGGCCACCTAATACAGGGGGATCCATAATATGAGTGAGCAAAACACCCTAGCTACTTGTGATGGGGGGAGGTGGGTGTAGTATGTGGTACATCGGAGGTGGTCTGAGTGCCTCCTGAAGGAAGACAACCCAGGGGGTGGTGGAACGCCTATACTCCATCATGTGGTCGTAGGCTGTCCTGATGCGTGAGATATCCTCCTGATATAGTCGTGGTCGACGATATCCTACCATGCGTGGTCGGCGTCGTGCTCTCTGTGCTGCTGCCTGGTGGAGTGTGAGCCCTCTAGAAGGACCTCTCTGATCTAGCTCCGCTCGCTGAAAGAACTCGGTAATGGTCTGCTGGGTACTCACCCGTGGCTGATGTGTGGGCTGTAGTGACCGCTCTCGCCTCTCGTATGCTGTTGTGAGGAAGCACCCCAAGCGTCGCTGGTCTCCCATGGTCATGCACAACTGGAGTGACTCCTCTAGCTGGAACTGTGCTCGTAGGTCTAAGTATGCTCGACATCTGATAACAAAATGCTCCTCACTCTCTACCTCTTGTCTTGCATACTGGGCACCACCTCTCCTCACGGGGGACTCCCTTGGACCGACCCCTCTCAATCTCGAGCTGATGTGATGAGACCCGGAGCTTCCCAATGACGACTCGGAGGTGGTGGGGAAGGTATGTCTGCATGTATCTCGGGGGAGAGAGAGAGAGAGAGAGAGAGAGAGAGAGAGAGAGAGAGAGAGAGAGAGAGAGAGAGAGAGAGAGAGAGAGAGAGAGAGAGAGAGAGAGAGAGAGAGAGAGAGAGAGAGAGAGAGAGAGAGAGAGAGAGAGAGAGAGAGAGAGAGAGAGAGAGAGAGAGAGAGAGAGAGAGAGAGAGAGAGAGAGAGAGAGAGAGAGAGAGAGAGAGAGAGAGAGAGAGAGAGAGAGAGAAAGACTTTTTAACGTCTATTAGAGGCCAAAATCGGCCTATGAGACAAAACATATACATCAGTATGATGCAATCCACTGTGATCCCAAAAGGAAAATAAAGCGTGAGTACAAAAGACTGGTATAAAAGGAGTGGACAATAACTGGCCTCAAGGGTGTGGGGTGCTATGGGTATGCACTCTATATGCTCAATGGGTGTGATACTATGCATAGGGATGGGACGCTCGATGGTATCACAACCCTCTAAATGCCTGGAGTGGGTGTAGAATATAGTGCATCGCTGGGTAAGGCATCATGGCGATCCTCAAAATGCTCTGAATGTCCAGATCGACAGGGGTGCGCTGCTGACGTCTCCGTATCTCCATGTCATGGCGTGCGTGAATCGCCTGAATCTCTCTCTGGTGTGGATTGACTCTCCGGAGTGGGGGTCTCGGTCGTCGACGCTGTCGTCTAAGCTCCTCTGCTCTGTGTAATGTGACACCCCGCATCGAACTGGGTCCTCGAGTGGATGTGGGTCTGAAAAAATTTGTAATATGAGTCTGAGGGAGGGGGGCCAGGTGTGTATCTCCATCTGCTCCTGGAGGAGTGATGTACGATGGTGCTGGAGCTCTACTAGGAAACGACCTAGAGGGCGTTGGTCCTCTGTCTCCAATAAAGCCCTGATCTCTCTGCTCCCCCCTGAAGAGCTGTGGGTAGCGGTCTCTGATGTCCTCATATGCGTGGCATCTACATGTGTAGTGCTCCTCGTCCTCCACCTCCTCTCTACATATCCTGCATCCCTCGGGGTATGTGTCGCTCTCCCAACCTCAATCTCGAGCTGGTGTGATGATACTCTGAGCTGCCCAATGGCCACTCTCTCAGCTGGTGCCATGTATGTATCCATGTATCGTGGTCTCTGAATGAAACCATCCGCTGTCACAGTCAGGAAGTGCTCTCTGTAGTGTTGCCTCTTTGTGGGAAGAGGCTCCCGTGGTGCTATCCATGTCTCCCTGACGTGTATCTGTAGTAGATCCTGACGGATGATCCTATTCCTCTCCGAATGAGAGAGGGTAATGTGGGGGGAAGAGAGGTCATACTGAAAGGGGGGAAGATCGGTAATGCTCATGCCATGGTCTGCTAACCATCGGTAAGTCTGTGCATACCATACTCTCTCATGCCCTGTCTCTGCTAAATGTCTGGAGCTCTCAAATGCAAGCTTGGTGAGTCGGCTGGTGGGGAGCTCTCTGACCCTTAGAATAAAGGTCACCAACTGGAAGAGGGCCTCCACTAGCATCGGTGGTGTGCCAAGCTAAGCTCGTATAATGTCATGTGGAACGGAGGGCTTGCTGCGCAGCAAGCGTGAGATCATGATGACCTGGGGCCTCTCAATCTGCGTCCACATCGCCTCCGTGATCCCAGGTGCCAAACTGCTGCTGCATACATCAATGCGGGTGTCACCAGAGTGTCAAAGAGCCACCCCTTAGTCCGGGGCTCCCGAAAATGTGTCTGAAAGCAACGTCTTTACAATCCTGCAAGTGCCGTATAGCCTCGTGTCAATCTATCTCTCGCTGCCTGTGCCATGGAGAATACCCCTGTGCTACATGAGAAGGTGACACCTAGGTAGACGTAGGAGTCCACTACCTCTATCTGTCCTCCAGCTGCAGTGAAAGAGGCGCGATGGCATAGTGTCCTGGAGGTATGAAAGATCATGACCTTGGTCTTGCCAAGGTTCACTATGAGTCCTCTCTTCATGCAGAAGGTATCGAGTGCCTGTAAATGTGACTGCAACCCCTCCTGTGACTCTGAAAGCAAGACAATGTCATCAGCATATAATAGGATGTGTACTGGTGTACCTCCGAGGTCTCCTCCTAGCCCTCCTGCTCGCTGTATATACTCCGTGATCTCGTCGATGTAGAGACCGAAGAGAGTGGGTGAGAGGGCAACCTTGTTTCACACCAATGGTGCTAACAAGGCTGTCTGATAGGCCGCCGGGGCAGCGTACCCTGCCTGTGACTTGTGCATACAGAGCATGGATGGCCCATAGCATGTCTGATGGTAGCTGTAACTCCTGGAGCCTCCGTAGTAGTCTCTCTCGGGGAACCATGTCGAAGGTTTTGCGGAAATCCACAAAGCAACAGTATAGTCTCTGCTTCCTCGCCTTCGCGCTCTCAATCAAGCAACGAAGCACGAAGACGTGGTCGATGGTGGAGAAAGTGCGGCGGAAGCCTGCCTGGCCGGGTGCTCTGATCCGAGCTTCCTCAGCGTGTGTACTGAGCTCTGCCTCTAGTACTGCCCCATAGATCTTGGCCATGATATGGCCTATCATAATAGTCCTGTAGTTCCCTGGATCCATCATATCGCCGGACTTATGGATAGGCGTAATAGTATGCATAGTCCACGAGTCAGGTAATCCCTCAACCAAAGCACGGTTGAAGAGATGGGCGATCAGGTGGGAAACTACATCTCCTGCGTATGTAAAGTGCTTACCCTGTAGCCCCGTGTGGTCTGCTGAACGGCCATGCTGTAGCCTATGGATGGCCTGTCGTACCATGCCTGCCGTGAAGAGGGTGGATATCACAGGACGCGGTGTGGGAGGGATCGGCAATGGTGGCTGTCCTTGGACGTCATATAACCTCCGGGCGTAGGTGTGCCAAGTCTGAGGATCTGCTATGGGTGTGGGTGGGCGTGGCTCCCGTAGTGCCCTCCATGCGGTGGCACAATCCCTACTCATGAGAAGGTCGAACAACTCTGCCTCCTGTCTCTCCTCCAAAGCTCGTCGCTTCCGGCATGTGAGGGCTCACATCTGTCGTCGTGCCTCCCTCTCTGTGATGGATCCCAAGATACTCTGTGCTCTGAGATGTCGGTATAGTCGCCTACACTCCTCATCGTACCATCTATTCTGGGGTGTATGCCCCAACCGTGTCTAATGTGCGGTGCTGTGGGTGGTGTATGGGAAGCTGAGAGTAGCGGATGTATGGAGGATCGAGGAGAAGTGGGTGCTGAGGGTGTCCAATGAGGCAGAGGGATCAAGGGAGTAGATGCGCTCTCGAACATGGGAGCTATAGATATGTGCTAGCTCATGTCTAAAGTGAATGGTGGTATGGGCATGTGGCTGTATGGTGACGGGGTGTGATATGCATGGTGAGCCGCGAATGGATAGGGCAAGATATGCGTGGTCAGCTCCAATCGGTATGGGTGGGATAGTGAATGAGGTGATGAGATGCGTCGCCTCCCGGGGTCCGATAACATAGTCTACCACACTACCCCCCTGTGGTGGCGTGGGTGGAATGCAAGTGAGGCCACCGAGGTGGGCCAGGTCGCCATCCCATTATATATAATGAGACGGTGTGCTTCTCCCATCTGGAGTAGGTATCTGCCGTATGAGGTGGGTGTGGCGGTGTCGGCTGAGGCTCTGAGTGTAGACATATCCTCTATGGTATGAAGCATCTCAGGGTCGTCAAAGTCATAAATATCACACTGGTGGCTCTGAGTCCGGGCATTGAAGTCTCCTACAAGGAAGACTTCACCCATCCCGGTATACTCCATAATGGTGTCACTGAGGCAGTCATATGGCGATGTGGTGTCTGTTCCCTCCCCTCCTAAGGGCTGCTCGGGGGAATGTGTGAAGCGCGAGCCGGTGGGTGCAATATAGCATACGGCGAAATACGCCGCTCTCTCCTCTGATAGCAGGAGGCGTATCCACATGAAACGTGCCTCTGGGTCTCTGGCTACCACCTGTACCCTGTGCTGTAGCGACTGTCTGTAGAGCACGGCTACTCCTCCTGATCCTCGTGTGGTTTGCTGTCTCATCTGTCGGCGGTGAGCTGACTCCCACATATAGCCCTCAATCCTCGGTAGGCTCCTCCCCGGGCTCTCGTGTGTCTCTGTCAAGAAGATCATGTCTCTGTCCTCCATCACCTCCTCAAGGCGTCCTGGATGTGTCCACAAAGATCCATTGCAATTCCAGACTGCAAAGTGCACCTCCTTCTTTGCTTTGCTGTCTCATAGGCCGCGAATCCCTAGTCAATGGGCCGTCCATCAATGATGACACGACCGTCTCTGTACAGGGCACGATGTCCCTCTCGTCGGGCCTGGAGGACACGCGGCATGCATGCGCGTCTGTGCTCTACCTGCATCCGTGTGAGATCGTCATCTAAATAGATGGGGGTGCCCGGTGTAGTGCGTAGTACCGTCCGTCGTCTAAGGAAGTCTCTCCTCCCGGCCTCATCTGAGAACTGAATGATAAGTGCTCTGCTCCGTGTGGTGTCCCGTCCTGCTCTCCAGGCTCTGGTGAAAGGAAGAGGCTCATCTGCGAGGTATCCAAGTAATGTGCACAAGCGACGCCCGTCCTGCTCTGGTGATCCGTCTATCTCTGTGAGGCCGGAGACGCGAACATTAAGCTTGCGAGCCTTTCGCATCCGCTCCTCCTCAATGGTGGTGTGTACTATGTGGATCTCCTCATGGTGGTTGTTCTTCTTTGCCTTCTGTCGAAGGTTCTTTTTCACAACCTCGACCCAACCATCCTTCTTAGTCTCAAGCTCGCTCTGAACCACCTCCATGCACTCCTTTTTGATAGTCACTCGAATGTCCTCTAACTGAGGGGCGATCTCCCCCTCCTCGCGTATGCTGTCCAGTTTCGTTCTCATCTTAGTAAGCTCAGTGTACAACTCCTCCTTGTCCCGTGAGTGCTGCTTGCGGGTAGCAAGAAGCTCTTCCCGAAGGGACTCGTTTTCCTTCTCCAAGGTTTCCACCTTTGCTTCGATGGCGGCAACTTTGCGGGTAACCCCGTTCAGTGCATAATCTCCTTCTTTCTTCTGTTTTCCTATTAACTCTCGGAGGATATGCTCTAAGGTGGCCAGCTGTTCCTCCAACTTGGGAGCCATGTGGAGAGAGAGAGAGAGAGAGAGAGAGAGAGAGAGAGAGAGAGAGAGAGAGAGAGAGAGAGAGAGAGAGAGAGAGAGAGAGAGAGAGAGAGAGAGAGAGAGAGAGAGAGAGAGAGAGAGAGAGAGAGAGAGAGAGAGAGAGAGAGAGAGAGAGAGAGAGAGAGAGAGAGAGAAAGAAAGAAAGTCATATTAACGTCTTCTGGACGCCAAACTTGGCCTATGAGACAAAAACCATGTACAAGTGTAGTAACCCTGTGTAGAAGATAAAGTGAAATAAAAAAGTATATCGCTACACAAAGCTATATAGGGCTGGAAAAGGCTGGGGAGACGTGGCTCTGACTCTGCAGATAGTGGCCACCTAATACATGGGGGATCCCAAAATGTGAGTAAAACGCCCTAGCTACTGGTGATGGGTGGAGGTGGGTGTAGTATGTGGTACATCGGTGGTGGTGTGAGTGCCTCCTGAAGGAAGACAACCCAGGGGGTGGTGGTACGCCTATGCTCCATCATGTGGTCGTAGGCAATCCTGATGCGTGAGATATCCTCCTGATATAGTCGTGGTCGACGATATCCGCCCATGCGTGGTCGGCGCCGTGCTCTCTGTGCTGCTGCCTGGTGGAGCGTGAACCCTATAGATGGACCTCTCTGATGTAGCTCAACTCGCTGAAAGAACTGGGTAATGGTTTGCTGGGTACTCACCCGTGGCTGATGTATGGGCTGTAGTGACCGCTCTCGCCTCTCGTATTTTGATGTGAGAAAGCGTCCCAAGCGTGTCTGGTCTCCCATAGTCATGCACAGCTGGAATGACTCCTCGATCTGGAACTGTGCTCGTAGGTCTAAGTATGCTCGACATCTGATAACAAAATGCTCCTCACTCTCTACCTCTGTCTGGCATATTGGGCACCACCTCTCCTCACGGGGGACTCCCCTGGACCGACCCCTCTCAATCTCGAGCTAATGTGATGAAACCCGGAGCTGCCCAATGACGACTCGTAGGTGGTGGGGAAGGTAGATCTGCATGTATCTCGGAATCTCGATGAAGGTAGAAAGAAGAAAGAAAGGAAGTCATATTAACGTCTTCTAGAGGCCAAACTTGGCCTATGAGACAAAAACCATGTACAAGTGTAGTAACCCTCTGTAGAAGATAAAGTGAAATAAAAAAGTATATCGCTACACAAAGCTATATAGGGCTGGAAAAGGCTGGGGAGACGTGGCTCTGATTCTGCAGATAGTGGCCACCTAATACATGGGGGATCCCAAAATGTGAGTAAAACGCCCTAGCTACTGGTGATGGGTGGAGGTGGGTGTAGTATGTGGTACATCGGTGGTGGTCTGAGTGCCTCCTGAAGGAAGACAACCCAGGGGGTGGTGGTACGCCTATGCTCCATCATGTGGTTGTAGGCAATCCTGATGCGTGAGATATCCTACTGATATAGTCGTGGTCGACGATATCCGCCCATGCGTGGTCGGCGCCGTGCTCTCTGTGCTGCTGCCTGGTGGAGAGTGAGCCCTATAGATGGACCTCTCTGATGTAGCTCAACTCGCTGAAAGAACTGGGTAATGGTCTGCTGGGTACTCACCCGTGGCTGATGTATGGGCTGTAGTGACCGCTCTCGCCTCTCGTATGCTGCTGGGAGAAAGCGTCCCAAGCGTCTCTGGTCTCCCACAGTCATGCTCAGCTGGAATGACTCCTCGATCTAGAACTGTGCTCGTAGGTCTAAGTATGCTGGACATCTGATAACAAAATGCTCCTCACTCTCTACCTCTGTCTGGCATACTGGGCACCACCTCTCCTCACGGGGGACTCCCTTGGACCGACCCCTCTCAATCTCGAGCTGATGTGATGAAACCCGGAGCTGCCCAATGACGACTCGCAGATGGTGGGGAAGGTAGATCTGCATGTATCTAGGAATCTCGATGAAGCCCGTGCCCGATATATGTAGAAAATGCTCGCGGTAGTAGAGCATTTTCGGTGGCAATGTACCCCTAGGGCTCACCCATGTCCTCTGTATGTATGTATGCCATATCTCCTGACGAATGATCCTATTCCTCTCTTGATGAGAGAGCGAGTAGGTGGGTGAATGAGAGTCGTACTGTAGTGGTGTTAGCCTGTCTATGTCAAAGCCATGGTGGGCACGCCAGTCTCGTGTCTCTGCATACCATGAGGAGGTGTCTCCTGCTAATGCCATATCACGTGATGCCTCGAAAGCACGATAAGCAATGCGCTCTGTATCCATGCTCCGAAGTCTGTGTAATAGGCATACTGTCTGGAAAAGTGCCTCAACTAGCATCGGTGGTGCAGCGAGCTCTGCTCTAATGATATCATGTGGTACTGAAGATTTGCTGCGGATAAGTCTGGCAATCATGAGGATCTGTGGCCTCTCTAATGCTGTCCATACTGATGTAGCTAATCCTGGTCCCCATATGGCTGCCCCATACATGAGAGCTGGCGTAACCAAAGTGTCAAAGAGCCACCCCTTTGTGCGGGGCTCCTGAAAATATGCCTGGTGGCACTGTCTCTCCATCAAAGCTAGTGCTGCGTACCCACGTGTGATGCGGTCACGGGCTGCCTGAGCCATAGAGAAGACCCCTGATGCTTCTGTAAATGTCACCCCCAAGTAAACATATGATCGGACCACCTCGATCGGTCCACCTGCTGCTGTGAACAAACTATGTCTGCGTACCTGTGCGATGTATGAAAGATCAAGACCTTGGTTTTACCAAGGTTCACAGATAACCCTCTGTGTCTGCAAAAGTCATCTAGGCCATGTAGATGATGCTGTAGACCTTCTGCAGACTCTGAAACCAATACAATATCATCAGCGTATAAAAGAATATGGACAGTGGACCCGTGTACCTCAATGCCATCTCCCCCCTGCTGCTGTATGAAGTCCACTATCTCATCAATGTAAAGACCAAAGAGGGTGGGTGAGAGAGGGCATCCTTGCTTCACCCCGATAGTGCTAGCAAGTGGATCAGATAAGCCCCCTGGACATCTGACTAATAGATACTCTCTTGTATAAGGCGTAGATCCCCCATATCATCTCCTCCGGAGCTCCGATGTCAACTAGTCGTCTGAAGAGTCGATCCCTGGGAATAGTGTCAAATGCTTTGCGGAAGTCCACAAAGCAACAATATAATCTCCTCTTCCTCACCCTGGCCTGGTCGATTAGGCATCTCAGAGTGAAGATGTGGTCAATGGTAGAGTAATCTCGTCTGAAACCTTCCTGTCCTGGAGCCCTGATGCCCTTCCTCTCAGCGAGAGTACTCAACTCTCTCTCTAGTACCGCCCCATATAAATTGGCCAATATAGGGCCAATCATGATCGTCCGGTATGTAGCTGGATCCATAGTATCACCTGACTTATGAATGGGCACTATGGTGTGCTCAGTCCATGAGTCTGGGAACCCTTCAACCAATGCACGGTTGAAGAGATGGGCAATGAGCGGTGCGAGAGTCGTGCCTCCATAGATGAGGTGCTTTGCCTGTAAACCAAAATGATCATGGGCCCTGCCATGCTGCGGCCGGGCAATAGCGCATCCCACCATAGTGGGTGTGAAGAAGTCAGAGGTAGTAGGACGTGAGCTCTGCGGTCTGGGAATGGGAGGCTGGTCTGGGATCTCGTATAGGCTCCGTGCATAGCTATGCCAAGTGCTCTGGTCTCGGATAGGTGTCTGTTGTCTCCTCTCTCTCAAATGTCGCCATGCCACTACGCTGTCTCGACTCATGAGCAAATGGTAAATATCCCAATACTGTCTCTCCTCCCAATCTCGCCGTTTGCGGCGAGTAAGGCTCTGCATGCGACGCTGTGCCTGTGTGTGTGTAATATCTCCTCTATGCTCTAAAATCCGTAGGTGTTTACGCAGCTCACGACAATCTGCATCATACCAACGGTTCTGGGGCATGGATCCTGTGCGTGGAGGGTGCATATGTGTGCGGTGTGGGAAGCTTCGGAGAGCTGAGTCCTGTAGGATGGAGGTGATATGTGATGTAAGTGTGTCCAAAGGTGAGAATGGATCGAGGGAGAGTAGGCGGGTGTGTAAATGGTGTGCATAAACGTGTGAGAGCTCGTGTGTGAAGTGTATCGTGGTATGTATCTCAGTGGGTGAGGGAGGGTCTAATGGAATCGGAGATGAGAGTGTGAATGTGATAAATGTGTGGTCAGCACCGAGTGGGCGTCGTCCAATACTAAGTGAAGGGATGAGTGAAGCTCCAGAGGTAGTACCCAAAATGTAGTCGACTGTGCTCTCACCTCCCCCGTGAGGGAAGCAAGTAAGTCCGCCTGAACCTGGCCAACGATTCATCCCGTTATATATAACGAGATGATGTCGGCTGCCTAGCTCGAGTAGATGTCTGCCATAGCCGGTGGTGTCCTGACCCGTATCTGCCGATACTCTGCTGGTGCTAATCTCAACCGGGTCTCTGGCCCTCATGAGATGTGGGTGATCCATGTCGTATGCCTCGCACTGATGCGACTGAGTGCGGCCATTGAAGTCCCCCATAAGGAAGACTTCACCTAGTGTGCTGTAATGTAGTATCTCATCTGAAAGCGCTGTGTATGGTGAGTCTCTATCTCGGATCGGTCCCCCAAGATCGTGTCCTGCGTATCGAGAGCCGCCTGGTGGGAAGTAGCATATAGCAATGTAAATCGAGCTGCCCTGTGCTATCTCCATGCGAACCCACATGTATCGTGCCTCCTCATCTCTACCTATAATATGGATCCGGCTCTGTATCTCCTGTCGAAATACGATGGCCACTCCTCCCGATCCTCGTGCTGTAGAGAGAGAGAGAGAGAGAGAGAGAGAGAGAGAGAGAGAGAGAGAGAGAGAGAGAGAGAGAGAGAGAGAGAGAGAGAGAGAGAGAGAGAGAGAGAGAGAGAGAGAGAGAGAGAGAGAGAGAGAGAGAGAGAGAGAGAGAGAGAGAGAGAGAGAGAGAGAGAGAGAGAGAGAGAGAGAGAGAGAGAAGAAAGATAGTCATATTAACGTCTTCTGGAGGCGAAACTTGGCCTATGAGACAAAAACCATGTACAAGTGTAGTAACCCTGTGTCGAGGATGAAATGAAATAAAAAGTACATCGCTACACAAAGCTATATAAGGCTAGAAAAGGCTGGGGAGAAGTGGCTCTGACTCTGCAGATAGTGACCACCTAATACATGGGGAACCCATAATGTGAGTAAAAGTGTGAGTAAAACACCCTAGCTACTGGTGAATGGGTGGAGGTGGGTGTAGTATGTGGTACATCGGGGGTGGTCTGAGTGCCTTCTGAAGGAAGACAACCCAGGGGGTGGTGGTACGCCTATGCTCCATCATGTGGTCGTAGGCTGTCCTGATGCGTGAGATATCCTCCTGATATAGTCGTGGTCGATGATATCCGCCACTGCGTGGTTGGCGACGTGCTCTCTGTGCTGCTGCTTGGTGGAGCGTGAGCCCTATAGATGGACCTCTCTGATGTAGCTCAGCTCGCTGAAAAAACTGGGTAATGGTCTGCTGGGTACTCACCCGTGGCTGATGTGTGGGCTGGAGTGACCGCTCTCGCCTCTCGTATGCAGCTGCGAGGAAGCGTCCCAAGCGTCGCTGGTCTCCCATAGTCATGCACAATGGGAGTGACTCCTCTATCTGGAACTGTGCTCGTAGGTCTAAGTATGCTGGGCATCTGGTAACAAAATGCTCCTCACTCTCTACCTCTGTCTCACGTACAGGGCACCACCTCTCCTCACGGGGGACTCCCCTAGATCGACCCCTCTCAATCTCGAGCTGATGTGATGAAACCCGGAGCTGCCCAATGACGACTCGAAGGTGGTGGGGTAGATATGTCTGCATGTATCTCGGAATCTCGATGAAGCCCTCATTTGATATATGTAGAAAATGCTCACGGTAATAGAGCATTTTCGGTGGCAATGTACCCCTAGGGCTCACCTATGTCCTCTGTATGTATGTATGCCATATCTCCTGACGAATGATCCTATTCCTCTCCTGATGAGAGAGCGAGTAGGTGGGTGCATGTGAGTCGTACTGTAGTGGAGGTAGCCTGTCTATATCAAGGCCGTGGTGGGCCAACCAGTCTCGTGTCTGTGCTTACCATGAGGAGGTGTCACCTGCTAATGCCATGTCTCATGATGCCTGGAAAGCCCGATAAGCAATGCACTCTGTATCCATGCTCCGGAGTCTGTGTAATAGGCATACTGTCTGGAATAGTGCCTCAACTAGCATTGGTGGTGCTGCGAGCTCTGCTCTAATGATATCATGTGGTACTGAAGGCTTACTGCGGATAAGTCTAGAAATCATGAGGATTTGTGGCCTCTCTAATGCTGTCCATACTGATGTGGCTAATCCTGGTCCCCATATGGCTGCCCCATACATGAGCGCTGGTGTAACCAAAGTGTCGAAGAGCCACCCCTTTGTGCGGGGCTCCCGAAAATATGCCTGGTGACGCTGTCTCTCCATCAAGGCTAGTGCTGCATACCCACGTGTGATGCGGTCACGTGCTGCCTGAGACATAGAGAAGACCCCTGATGCTGCTGTAAATGTCACTCCCAAGTAAACATATGATCCGACCACCTCAATCGATCCACCTGCTGCGGTGAACAAACTATGTCTGCGTACCTGTGCTTATGTATGAAAGATCATGACCTTGGTTTTACCAAGGTTCACAGATAACCCTCTGTGTCTGCAAAAGTCATCTAGGCCATGTAGATGATGCTTTAGACCCTCTCCTGACTCTGAAACCAGTACAATATCATCAGCATATAAAAGAATATGGACAGTGGATCCGTGTACCTCAATGCCATCACCCCCGTGCTGCTGTATGTAGTCCACTATCTCATCAATGTAGAGACCAAAGAGGGTGGGTGAAAGAGGGCATCCTTGCTTCACCCCGATAGTGCTAGCAAATGGATGAGATAAGCCCCCCGGACATTTGACTCTGCCAGATACTCTCTCGTATAAGGCGTAGATCCCCCATATCATCTCCTCTGGAGCTCCGATATCAAGTAGTCGCCTGAAGAGTCATCCCCTCGGAACAGTGTCAAATGCTTTGCGGAAGTCCACAAAGCAACAATATAATCTCCTCTTCCTCACCCTTGCCTGGTCGATCAGGCATCTCAGAGTGAAGATGTGGTCAATGGTAGAGTAATCGCGTCTGAAACCTGCCTGACCTGGAGCCCTGATACCCTTCCTCTCAGCAAGAGTACTCAACTCTGTCTCTAGTACCGCCCCATATAACTTGGCCAATATAGGGCCAATCATGATCGTCCGGTATGTAGCTGGATCCATATTATCTCCTGACTTATGAATGGGCACTATGGTGTTCTCAGTCCATGAGAGAGAGAGAGAGAGAGAGAGAGAGAGAGAGAGAGAGAGAGAGAGAGAGAGAGAGAGAGAGAGAGAGAGAGAGAGAGAGAGAGAGAGAGAGAGAGAGAGAGAGAGAGAGAGAGAGAGAGACTTTTTAACGTCTATTAGAGGCCAAAATCGGCCTATGAGACAAAACATATACATCAGTATGATCCAATCCACTGTGATCCCAAAAGGAAAATAAAGTGTGAGTACAAAAAAAAAAACGGATATAAAAGGAGTGGATAATAATTGGCATCAAGGGTGTGGGGTGCTATGGGCATGCACTCTATATGCTCAATGGGTGAGATACAAATATGATATGCATGGCGATCCTCAAAATGCTCTGAACATCCAAATCGACAGGGGTGCGTTGTTGACGTCTCCGTATCTCCATGTCATGGCGTGCGTGAATCGCCTGAATCTCTCTCTGGTGTGGACAGGCTCTCCGGAGTGGGGGCCTAGGTCGTCGACGCTGTCGTCTAAGCTCCTTTGCTCTGTGTAATGTGACACCCTGCATGGAGCTCGGTCCTCGAGTGGCTGTGGGTCTGAGAAAATGTGTAATATAAGTATGAGGGGGGGGGCCAGGTGTATCTCCATCTGCTGCTCGAGAAGTGATGCATGGCGGTGCTGGAGCTCTACTAGGAAGCGACCCAGAGGGCGCTGGTCCTCTGTCCCCAATAAAGCCCTGATCTCTCTGGGCCCCCTGAAGAGTTGTGGGTAGGAGTCTCTGATGTCCTCATATGCCTGGCATCTACATGTGTAGTGCTCCTCGTCCTCCACCTCCTCTTGGCATATCCTGCATAATCTCTCGTCCCTCGAGGTATGTGTCGCTCACCCAACCTCAATCTCGCACTGGTGTGATGATACTCTGAGCTGCCCAATGGCCACTCTCTCAGCTGGTGCCATGTATGTATCCATGTATCGTGGTCTCTGAATGAAACCATCCGCTGTCACAGTCAGGAAGTGCTCTCTGTAGTGTTGCCTCTTTGTGGGAAGAGGCTCCCGTGGTGCTATCCATGTCTCCCTTACGTGTATATGTAGTAGGTCCTCACGGATGATCCTATTCCTCTCCGAACGAGAGAGGGTAATGTGGGGGGAAGAGAGGTCATATTGAAAAGGGGGGAGATCGGTAATGCTCATGCCATGGTCTGCTAACCATCGGTAGGTCTGTGCATACCATACTCTCTCATGCCCTGTCTCTACCAAATGTCTAGAGCTCTCAAATGCAAGCTTGGTGAGTCGGCTTGTGGGGAGCTCTCTGACTCTCAAAATAAAGGTCACCAACTGGAAGAGGGCCTCCACTAGCAATCGGTGGTGTGGCAAGCTCAGCTCGTATAATGTCATGTGGAACGGAGGGCTTGCTGTGCAGCAAGCGTGAGATCATGGTGACCTGGGGCCCCTCAATCCGCGTCCACATCGCCTCCGTGATCCCTGGTGCCCATACTGCTGCTGCGTACATCAATGCCGGTGTCACTAGAGTGTCAAAGAGGCACCCCTTAGTTCGGGGCTCTTGGAAATGTGTCTGAAAGCAACATCTCTCCAATCCTGCAAGTGCCGCATAGCCTCGCGTCAATCTATCTCTCGCTGCCTCTTCCATGGAGAATACCCCCGTGCTGCCCAAGAAGGTGACACCTAGGTAGACGTAGGAGTCCACTACCTCTATCTGTCCCCCAGCTGCACTGAAAGAGGCGCGATGGCGTATTGTCCCGGAGGTATGGAAGATCATGACCTTGGTCTTGCCAAGGTTCACTATGAGTCCTCTCTCCATGCAGAAGGTATCGAGCCCCTGTAAATGTGACTGCAACCCCTCCTGTGACTCTGAAAGCAAGACAATGTCATCAACATATAATAGGATGTGCACTGGCGTACCTCCGAGGTCTCCTCCTAGCCCTCTTGCTCGCTGTATATACTCCGTGATCTCGTCGATGTAGAGACCGAAGCGAGTGGGTGAGAGAGGGCAACCTTGTTTCACACCAATGGTGCTAACAAGGCTGCCTGATAGGCCGCCGGGCAGATACCCTGCCTGTGACTCGTGCATACAAAGCATGGATGGCCCATAGCATGTCTGATGGTTGCTGTAACTCTTGGAGCCTCTGTAGTAGTCTCTCTCGAGGGACCATGTCGAATGCTTTGCGGAAATCCACAAAGCAACAATATAGTCTCTGCTTCCTCGCCTTTGCGCTCTCAATCAAGCAACGAAGCACGAAGATGTGGTCGATGGTGGAGAAAGTGCGGCGGAAGCCTCCCCGGCTGGGTTTGCTTTGATCCGAGCTGCTTCCGCGCGTGTAATGAGCTCTGCCTCTAGTACTGCCCCATAGACCTTGGCCAGGATATGGCCTATCATAATAGTCTTGTAGTTCCCTGGGTCCATCATATCGCCGGCCTTATGGATAGGCGTAATGGTATGCATAGTCCACGAGTCAGGTAATCCCTCAATCAAAGCACGGTTGAAGAGATGGGCGATCAGGTGGGAAACTACATCTTTTGCGTATATAAAGTGCTCGCCTTGTAGCCCCGTGTGGTCGCTGAACGACCATGCTGTAGCCTATGGATGGCCTGTCGTACCATGCCTGCCGTAAATAAGGTGGATATCACAGGACGTGGTGTGGGAGGGATCGACAATGGTGGCTGTCCTTGGACGTCATATAACCTCTGTGCGTAGGTGTGTCAAGCCTGAGGATCTGCTATGGGTGTAGGTGGGCGTGGCTCACGTAAGGCCCTCCACGCGGTGGCACAATCCCTACTCATGAGAAGGTCGAACAACTCTGCCTCCTGTCGCTCCTCGAAAGCTTGCCGCTTCCGGCGTGTGAGCGCTCGCATCTGTTGTCGTGCCTCCCTCTCTGTGATGGATCCCAAGATACTCTGTGCTGTGAGATGTCGGTATAGTCGCCTACACTCCTCATCGTACCATCTATTCTGGGGTGTATGCCCCAACCGTGTCGAATATGCGGTGATCTGGGTGGTGTATGGAAAGCTGAGAGTAGCAGATGTGTGGAGGATCGAGGAGAAGTGGGCGGTGAGGGTGTCCAATGAGGCAGAGGGATCAAGGGAGTAGATGCGCTCTCGAACATGGGAGCTATAGATATGTGCTAGCTCATGTCTAAAGTGAATGGTGGTATGGGCATGTGTCTGGATGGTGACGGGGTGGGATATGCATGGTGAGCCTCGTATGGATAGGGCAAGATGTGCGTGATCAGCTCCAATCGGTATGGGTGGGATATTGAATGAGGTGATTAGATGTGTCGTCTCCGGGGGTCCGATAACATAGTCTACCACACTGCCCCCATTTGGTGTCGTGGGTGGAATCAGGTGAGACCACCCGAGGTGGGCCAGGTTGCCATCCCATTATATATAATGAGACAGTGTACTGCTCCCATCTGGAGTAGGTGTCGGCCGTATGAGGTGGGTGTGGCGGCGTAAATCGCCTTGACTGCCGTAAGTTGCACGTGCTATCTGTTGGAATTCGGGGCCCCAGGATCTTCCATTACTAACAAACTTTGAGCATACACACTTAATTACACAAGATGATAAGTGAGAGATAGAAAGAAACTTGAGACAAGAATAAGTAACGTAAACTTTGCCAATGTAGATGGCCGAATTACAAAATGGGAGTACAACTCAACCATATGATGATGGTGCACTCACTAGATGGAAGAATAGACAAGAAGATGATGATGTATAGAATTCAGATTATGTTGTTATAATCTGAGTATGTGAGAAGCATATGAGCAACGGAGTGAACCTAACCTCTCAAGATAGTGCAACAAATCTGAAAATCAGCAAACCCTAATTCTGAAATTAGGGTTTCAGAAACCCTAAAACAGAATATAGGATTAACTTACAAAAGATAGCTGCTCCAAACTTGTAGAAGAGTCCTTGTTCCAAGAGAATAGTCTCCTCTTCACCTCTCCTTAGCCTAAATTGACACTCCAAGAATTCTTTGAGGGAACATATAAGCTGCCTTCTCAAAAGCTTCAACTTAAACATAACTCATACACCTATGAGTCAAAACATATAAGCTGCCCTAGATATCTGCTTCTTTTCTTTCTCTCAATGCAATTCTTTGTCAAAACCTACTAAAACATGACCAAATATAATGCAGAACAAGAAACTGCTTCTTCTCTAAACTATCTTCTTCACACAAGATGTTCTCGTAGACTTGTCTTTGGATGTAGAGGATAAAAGTAGGAAAAGTATATGGAAAATATAAGAGAAAAGAAGAAAGTCTTACTTTCCCTTTGGAATTGTTGGACCTTCTTCTTCTGCATCTTTCTTCCACCTGACGATGTCAACATCTTCAAACTTTTCTTCCATACCTTTTGTTCTCTTCATCTTGAAGTAGCAAGCACTCTTAACTTCTTCAAATGAATTTTTCTCTTCCTCTAGTGCTAAGAGTAAGAGACAAAACAAATATGGTATATAAATGGAAGTGAACATAGAAGCATGTTTTACCATCTCCTCATATGCTGAATCAATACTCTGCTTCAAATTTGACTGATATGATTGAATTCACCAACCTTTTCCTTGAGTTAGCTGAATGCCGAATTATCTCTCTACGTACAAAATCTGATAAAAAAACTTCCATCCTTGTGTTGGCTGAAAAAAAACTGATATAGTCTCCAAATTTGTCTTCTTAGATGAGCTTTCTTGCCATGAAAAAGATCTTCTATCAAAACTGTCAAGAACAACCTCTAGATACCTGATTTGGTGTAGCTAATGCTTTAACTTTCAAAGTAATGAAAGCGCTTCTTGAATCCTTCAAATCTCTTCATAACTGCTCTTCTAAGATATGATCTGCAAATGACAATTTGATAGTAGAAACTAATACATGTGATTTAATGTTGATTTGGTTCCTTCATCTTCTCCAAACCATTGTTTTTCCTTGAATTTGAAGTAGCCTTCTCTTCATCAAGTCTTGGTCTTCATGCAATACTCTTATAAAGTATTTAGCTGCAAACAGATAATGAGCTTCATACTGCACACTGATAAATAAACATGTGTCTGAATTGTGTAATTCTCAAATCTCTACTCATCTAGATTAAGTGTGTATGTCATATGTCATATGTTGGAAGCTTCTTTGATACCAAATGTTGGTAACCTGAGCTCTGATACCAAATGTTGGAAATTAGGTAGGCCCATAAACACAGATTCCAGGATCTTCCAACATTGACAGACATGAGCATACATCACTTAATCATACAATGATGAGACAAAGATAGAGAGAGATTAGACAACATGTACAAAGTGTTATGTAAGCCACTACTTACTCACACCATCATATATACAAATGTCAATTTACAATGTGGGAGTCAAAAGCTCAACAACTCTATGTGAACAGAAATAGATGGAAGAGTGTATGTACAAAATTTACAAGAATATTCAGATGTAGGGACAGAAATCCGAATATGTATGAGGTATAGAATGTGATAGGTTGTAGAAGAGTGAATATGAGTGACTGAAAGAGGAAAGATCAGTTTGAAACTGATATTCAGCAAACCCTAATATGAATTTAGGCTATGGAAGACCCTAAATCAAATGTGTGTGTGATAGATCACATACTTACATAATTAGCATAGAATGCTAACATGTTGCTGACAGAGATCCTCATACTCATGTGGAAACATCTTCTCTAACACCTCATCTGATGCATGTAGCATGCATGTACTGATTCTCCTTTATGGATGCCATTGCCTCCATATATGCCGAATTGGACTCCTCCAGATATGGATGCCACCGCCTCCATAAGTTCCAAGTAGTACCTGTGTGCATAAAGAGAATATGTACCTGAATAGTTAACATAAGATGCAATCTTATGTTAAGATCCATCCAATGTCTTTGAAGTACTCCATAATCTTCATCTAGAAGACAATCTCCAAATACATCATGTAGATGGATGATCCACACCACCAATCTGTTGATGAGTAAGTGTTCTCCATCAACAAGAGTGTAAGCACACTCTTCTCCAAGAAGAACTCCATGGTTGCTCCTCTTCTTCAAGATTGCTCCATAGCTACTCCATATGTGCACCATGGCTGCCCCATGTGTGCATCAGCAAGACCACCATCAAAAATCAGCCTAACGATGGTTGAGGATAACTCACAAGTGACCATAAGCCATCCTTATATAGGTTTTTAAAACCCATGCAAAAAATTTCAGGAAAAGCTGATCGTTGTTTTTGCTTTATTTTATCATAGCTTTTTTATGACTAAAACTATCGCTAAAATTAGCTTTTAATTGCCAAGTTTTATCAAGGTTTTCTCCCACATCTGATCTTTGATGACTGAATGTCCTATACCATTAGATAGCTCTCATCAAGCTCTACAAGATAGGATCGTAAAAATTTTACCCAGATTTTGCGCCAAAAATGACTTAAGTACCAAAATTAGGGTTTCTGCCCTAATGGGGATTTGGACTAATGTGACATTGTTTTCCAACAATCCCCCCTTCAATGTCATATTGGTACAAACTGAACTGGATATGCAACTTCATTTTTCTGCAAACTGACATAAGCTTCAAACTTGTCCTTCAGAATTGACCTTCAAACTTTATCTTCAAGAATGTTCTTCAAAACTGAATTTGAACTTCTTCAAACTTCAAAAATCTGAATTTGCTGAATATGAACCATAATACCTGAGAAAATATGCTAACTAGATATCCAATAGTGTTAGCATACATCAAGCAATCACTGCTTGACAACTGTAGATCAATTTCTTGATCTATATGCTCGATGTGGTGTGTCCTCATAAGTGCAATATGCACTGTGGGTTGCAATTTGAAGACTCAATGGGGAAGGAAAAATAGCATATACAATGACACAGTGAAATAAGAGAAAGAACCTGAAATTACGAGTGAAATGAAAGGGAGAAGCTGAAATTATGAGTCTAAACAGCTCAAAAGAAGATTATACAAACTCTGGGCAATCAGTAGGAGACATAAGCATACACCTTCACTCTAAGAGCTTCACTTCGATTCTCTATACATACATGCTCAAAGACTCTAGTCTTCCAACTAGCTCCTCACAAGAAGATTGGTTAATCACTGCTTGCCCACTACTCACTCAGAGTGCCAAGCTAGCTTATTCCAATTCTACCAAGTGGAGCACTAGAGGTAAGCTAAGAGCTCTACACACAAAGAGAAGGCAAAGCTGAAGGAGTGCATTCCTTCCTCGAGTCTCTCTCTGAGCTTGTCTCTGCTTGTCTCTTTTCCCTTTGTTGAAGGAGAGGTCTACTTATATAGTTTTCCTTGAAGTGAAGGATAGCAAAAAGGGACAAAATTAGTTTCTTCTTTGGCAGGCTCTCTGACACTTTTGACAATTTTGGTACTTTGGAAGCCTCCTTCTTGGTCCACTTTTCCGGCGCCGTCACTATCTTCCAAATTCTTGTATTCGGCGCCGTCCACCGTCCATGAGTTCTCCTGAGTTCTCCACACCGTCCATGAGTTCTCCCGAGTTCTCCGCGTGCAAATGGCTGAAAATTTAGACTATATGGAGATCTAGGAAATTTAGTCGCTTTTTCAAGTGAAAAAGTAGACCAAATCAAAAGTACACCCTTTTCTTAAAAATTAGACTACTTTTGAAGTAAGTAGACTAACTTCATAAAATTGGTGAACTTTTGAGTAAGTCGAATAACTTGTAAAATTTGACTAAAAAAATCGACTATTTGGTCAACTTAGGAAAATTAGACAACTTAGAGATTTGACTAAAAAAATCGACTATTTGGTCAACTTAGGAAAATTAGACAACTCGGAGAATTAGACAACTTGGGAAAATAAGTGAAATGAGAATTTAGACAACTTGGGAAAATAGGTGAAATAGGAATTTAGGCAACTTGGGAAAATAGGTGAAATGGGAAAATAGGCAACTTGGGAAAATAGGTGAAATGAGAATTTAGTCAACTTGGGAAAAGAGGTGAAATGGGAATTAGACAACTTGGAAAAATAGGTGAAATGGGAAAATAGGAAACTTGGAAAAAAAGGTGAAATGGGAATTAGGGAACTTGGGAAAATAGGTGAAAAGGGAGATTTGGCCTTCTTCATGAGCTGGATCCCCCTTCCACCATTTTCTTGCTCTTAGCTTCTTCTCCTTCTCCTTTTGTTCGAAATCGAGGTAACTTGCCTTGTGCTTGGCTTCTGCATCTTGAAAAGCGAAACAAAAAAATACATTATTTTAAAGGTGTATCAAAGTACCCCGCTACAGGTTGCCCACCACTTAGACATTCTCCGTCCTCGGAGAAAATATGGATGTCTTTTTTTTCTTTTTTTTTTTTTTGGTTTTTTTTTTTCTTTCTTTTTTTCTTTTTTCTCTTTTCTCTCTTTTCTTTTCTTCTTCTTTTTTTTTTTCTTTTCTTTTTCTCTTTTTCTTTCTTCTCTCTCTCTTTTTTTTTTTTGAAAGAATGTAAGTGAGAGACAATACGGAAAAAAGGAAGACATTTGCAAGTAAAATGCATACATGCTTCTTACAAAAGGAAGTAACTAGACAAAAAGATGGCGGATACAAAATAAAAAGAAACATCTAATGCTATCCACTTCCATTCCTAACTAGGGTGCGTTTTGGGCCGCCATAAAGAGAGTTTTTGCCTTGTCATGGATGTCCTTATAGAACGTTGCTTCCCTCCGCAACTTCTCGTTTTCCTCTTTGAGTTCCTGGTTGTTCTTCTCTAGTTGCTTGTTCTGGTCTTCTAAGTCTGCGATCCGTCTCTGAAGCTGAAGTACTTGTTGGTTTGCCTCCCCCACAAATGAGGAGATCCCTTTGTGATAGTCATGGAGTAGTGAGAGAGATTCTAACGTGTTTCTTGCATGAAGGTTTGCTATATGGATGTTATCTAATGTGGGAAGTGCATGAGTGGAAGAACAAGGTGCGAGTGGAGGTGTGCTAGAATGCATGGGTTGGGTGGAGGTGGAGTGCATATGTGAACTTGAAGGGGTAACTAAGATGGTGGGGGCCGGTGAACTTGGTGATGGCATAGGAGGAGGTATGGGAGGTATGGGGATAGGTGGGACATGGATAGGTGTATGATGAGGTTGAATCGAAGGTGACATACGTGGTGAAGGAATGTGGATAGGAGATGATGCATGTGGAGTGGAAATAGGAGGAGATGGTGGTGGTGTGGGTGGATTATATGAAGCACTATGGTGAGTGTGAACCTGAGGATTGGGAGCCTTTTTCCGCACATATGCACGTGAAGATGAAGGGGGATGAGTACCTTTTGCTGCAGCATAACCTTGATCACCAATTGGAAGGGCTCGGATGTCTTCTAATGCATCGCCTTTTACTCGTGCTCGTTTTACCGGGAGCTTCTTTCTTACAGGAGTGGATGTATTGCGCTTCATGGAAGATGGTTGACCCACATTCTTTGGTATTTCCGTAAGTCTCGATGGTAAATCCTTTAGCCACAAGAGTATCACATAAGAGTAGACATGAAATTTCTTTGCGTCTTTTTGTACCTGTACTGCATGCCTTTTCCTTTTTTCCATGATGGATGCCCATATTAGATGATGAAAGGGATATGGACGCACCCAGGCAAGACATAAAAGCGCGTCACAAGCAGCCATATTGTTGAATGGGAACTTGGATTCGACCCTTCTTAAGAGGAGAAAATACTGACATGCACATAAGATGTGATAGTATCTTTCGGAGAGGTTGTTGGCGGTGAACAACTTTGCACATTCCTCACATACCTTACTTGCGTCGACTCCTGAGTATGATCTCCCTGGCAGAAGCCGTTCTGACTGTTTCATCCTCACAACCTTGTTTAGCATTTTCTTGGTAACAGTTCCTGCACTGAAGTGGGGAAAGGACTCGAAGAAGTCAATCACCTCGTCCGTTGCAATATCTTTGGTAAGTGGTACTTTGGCAATCTCTATGAGGTGCATAGTGTGCAACTCATCCACTGTGAAGATCACTTGCAAAGATGCTGGTGGAAGAGCATCGTGGGCGATCAAAGTGAGTGAGTCTTCTCCATCACTTGAGGACTGGGCTGAACCGACATCTTGCTGGTATGGTTGATCATCGGAGTCATTGTTGCCCATTGAGTTCCTTGAAGATGATGAATGTGACATGATACTTTGTGATTGGCTGCTCTTTTTCTTTTTGATAAATGCTCACCTTACCTTGCAAGTTCCTGGATTTTACCTGGCATAAGCTGATGCTTTTTTTTTTTTCAAAAGCACGAGCAACACACACCAACAACTCCTGCTGCCTAAGGTCAATTCTCAGCAGCCAATATTCATCTGACTCAATTTTCAGCAGCCAACATTCAATTTCTGTAGATAGATCAGAGGAAGGATCAGCAGCTTGTTCCTCTTGGATCAGAAGCTTGTTCCTCTTGGATCAGCAGCGATCAACTGAGCACTGAGCAGTCGACTAGAGAGATAGTAGAGGCATGATTGAATCTTGATCGCTAGTCGACTGGAGAGATAGTAGAGGCATGGTTGGATCGCGCGAGTCTCCTTCAAAAAATCGGCTTATGCATTATGATAGATCACCAAGGCGATGAGCAGCAGCACGTTCGATGAGCAGCAGCACGATCAATGGGAAAAAATCGACTTCTCAAGTAGACTATCTTGGAAAAAAGGATCGACTTAAGCTATGAGAAAATCGACTTTGACACTTGGAGAAAAAAAAATCGACTTTCATTACATGACAAAGATTTGACTTAACACAAAGAAATCGTCTTGATGAAGACCTGAAATCGACCTACACCTTAAAAAGAATTCGACCTTCTCTTTTTAAAAAATCGACCTACCACCTTTGAAAAACGCGTCATTTTTGACTTATGACCCAAAGGAACAAATCGACCTAAACACTTCAACAAAGACCCATAAAAAATCGACCTAAAACTTGGAAAAAAAAATCGACTCGAACACAAAAAAATCGACCTTTTTTTTTTTGAACTTGGGAGAAAAAAATCGACCATTCTCTGAAAAAAAATCGACCTTTTTTATGAAGTAAAAAAATCGACCTAAAAATTTGACTTTTTTTTTTTTTTTTTTAAGGTTGAAAAAAAAATTCGAGCTTTCCTTAAAAATTTGGCCTAAAAAATCGACTTTTTTTTTTTTTCTTTTTTTTTTTGGGGGGGGGGAAACAAATGACCTATTCATAAAAATTGACACCGATCAAAAAAGAAATGGACTCCAATTCAGATGTTAAAAAGAACTTATGCATATGGTTGAGAGATCTAGTGGATAGAGATGATGGGTTTTATTGATGGGGACTATAGTAAGTGTAATAGAGCATCAAGACGGGACATGGTATTTACAGAGTTCCTATAGTAGTGATTCACTTTCTCATTTTGTTTCTTGGTAGGGTTTGAGACGTGAACGGTTCACCAAAGGAATTTGGTCCCTTCAAGAGTAGAGAGATGTACCGCACCTTGGGGAAAGATCTCTTTTACCTTGTAAGGACCTGTCCATCCAGTGGATAACTTCTTTTCCTTCCTGTTGTACAACCTTGGTTGAGATAGAAGGACCAATGATGCTTCCTTGACTTCTGTTTTCCACATATTTCGGTCGTGCCATGCTTTCCGCTTCATCTCTCTTTCTCGAGAGTTGAATCTGCTATTGTCCTCTTTTCCTCTAGTTGATGTAATCTATTCATATTGATGTTACTCATGACTTGCAAACTATCTATCCTTGGATGTCCCACTCTGCTTGATCCTTTTAGAAATTCTAATGGAGCTATTGCTTCAAGACCATATACCAACTGAAATGGAGTATGTTTCGTGGTTACCTTGAATGCCGTCCTGTATGCCCATACCACACCTAGGTAGGTAGTGCCCCATGTCAAGGGATGGAGATAACACATTTTCCTCAAGAGGGAGATGAGTACCTTGTTGGTGCTTTCCGCCTGACCATTGGCTCGTGGGTAATAAGCACATGATTTTTTGTGGAAAATTTTGTACTTCACAAATATTTCAGTTAGGGTTTTGTTGATAAAATGAGATCCTTGGTCACTTGTAACTTCAACCGGACAGCCATACCTGCAAAAAATATTCTCATACAAGAAAGAGGCTACCGTATGAGAAGTGCAATCCTTTGTCGCCAGAACTTCTGCCCATTTGGTGGCGTAATCAATGGCTACCAACAAGTACTTCACATTCGCGAAAGAAGTGATGGGATAGATTGGTCCCACAAAATCTAATCCCCATTTTTCAAATGGTCTCCATGATAAAGAAATTTGCAAGGGTTGGTTGTTGAGCTTACTTGGTTTTGGTGCACAACGCTGGCAAGTGTCGCATGTCTTTGCATATTCTGTTGCATCTCGAAAAAGATAAGGCCACCATAATTCTCCAGGTAAAATCCTACGTGCTGTAATGTGACCTGGATAATGGCATGCAGCTGTTCCTCCATGGGCTTCTTCTAGTATCGGCTGTACTTCATGTGGTAGGACGCATCTCCTATAGATCCCATCATATCCTACTCAGAAAAGAGTATTTTGCACGATTGAAAAATTCTTACTTTTTAATAGCAATCTTCTTCGTTCGAGTGGTCTGAGGTTAGGTGGGCAGGTACCCGTAGTTAATAAATGATGGACGTCCTGGTACCAAGTAGGGTAAGTGTTTACTTGGAATAAAGATTGATCGGGGGGGGTTGTCTTCTATGCCCGTAACTGGTTCCGGATGTCCTTTAATCCTTGAAAGGTGATCTGCCATCACATGGTGCTTCCCAGGTCGTTGAACTAGTTCGAAGTTGAATTCTTGGAATAAGAGTAACCACCTCCACACTCTTCCATAGATGTTCGGCTTGTTTAGCAAATATTTGATTGCCCGATGGTCCGTGATGACTGTGAAGTGAATTCCCAACAAATAATGACGAAACTTCTTGAGGGCGAAAACGATAGCGAGTGCTTCTCTTTCAGTAGTACTATAGTTGCACTCTGCTTTGGTTAGGATTCTGCTAGCATAGTAAATAGGTCGGTCAAGTTTATGTTCTTTGCTAGGTTGCGTGAGTATGGCTCCTACCACTATAGAACTTGCATCCACATGAACATGGAAGGTAGCATTCCAATCCGGTGCTACTAAAATAGGTGCACTGATAAGTTTGGTCTTTAGAAGGGTGAATGCATTGTCTTCTACTTCAGTCCACTGAAAAGGTACCATGTTGCTAACGAGCCCAGAGAGGGGCTTGGTTATCTCAGCATACATTTTTATGAACTTGCGATGATAGCCGGTATGTCCTAAGAAACTCTGGATTTCTTTTGCATTAATTGGTTTGGGCATATGAAGTATTGCTTTGATTTTGTCAGGATCGGGAGCCATACCTTTTGCTGAGACTATGTGACCCAAGAGGGTCCCTTCGGTCACCAAAAAGTGACATTTGTTTGGATTGAGTTTCAATTTGGCTTCTGTGCAAGCACTAAAAACCTGTTCCAATTGACAAAGATGATCAGTGAAGTTTTCTACTGGAGTAGAACATCCAGTACCTGAAAAGGTGAAGAAGTCGTCCATAAAGATTCTCAGGAATTTTGGCAACAACGATCGGAAGATTGAGTAAACCACTCGATTGAAAGAGGCAGGAGCATTGCATAATCCAAAAGCCATCTTAGTATATACATACGTACCCCATGGAGTTACAAATGCAGTCTTAGCTTGGTCCTTTGGATGGATGAACACTTGGTTGTATCCGCTAAATCCATCCATGAAACTGTATAAAACATGACCAACCACGTCTTCCAAAACTTGTTCTGAAAATGGGGTTGGAAACCCATCGGGAATCGTAACCTTGTTGAGAGCCCGAAAATCGACACAAACACCTATCTTGTTGGATTGCTTCTTTTGGACTATTACCATCGATGATAACCATTCAGAATGCTCCACTGGGACAATGATCCTGGCATCCTCTAGCTTTTCTATTTCTTTTTTGACGGCTTCTGCATACTTTGGATTAAGTTGATAAATCCTTCCTCTTACTGGCTTAGCATCATGAATCAATGGAATAGAATGCTCTCCAAGATGAACCGGAATTCCTTCCAAGTCATGGTAACTCCATGCAAACACATCCTTGCCTATATAAGGAGGGGTTGGCCACATTCATAATCAGTCTTGCCAATACCAGTCTTGGGAGCTCAAGGAGTTGTGACCACCAAGTAAGTACTCTCCAAGTTCCAGTTCCTGTTCTTGTCTTGTTCCTTGTTCCAGTCCTGTCTAGTCTTGTATCCTGTACATCTAGTCTTGTCCTCTTGTAATCTCGTAGTACGAGATCTTGTCGAGTTCTTTCTTGTATCTAGTCCATCTCCCATAGGGGAGTTCTTGTAACCCAGATATCTTGTCTCATACTTACGATCCCGGGTTGGGGGATCCCCTGTATCATCTCTAGTCTAGTTTTCCATACCTATTGGTCTCGGGTTGTGGGACGTCTTGTATCGGCTACATCTTCTTGTATTATTTTCCCTACGTGGGTGTTCTTGTAATCATAAGTGTATTTCAGAATTCTTGTCTACTGTAGTCAGAGAGCACAATCTAGTGCTCCCCTGACATTTTGGCAAGACTAGCTTCAATCCAAGACCAGTCATCATGGAGAATGCTTATGAACAGATTGTAGCATCACTTCAGAGTCTCCAACAACAAGTCGAAGACCTAACTCATTGGCATACACAAATCGAGATGGGACATCCAGGGCATGTAGGTGCACTCCTCCAAGAATTACAAGAACGAATCGGAAGTCTTCAGACAAATCAAGGGAGCATGCAAGTAAATCAACGACCTAGTACATCCTTCATGAGGGAACCTAAGATCTGCATGCCAGAAAAGTTTGATGGTGACCGCACAAAGTTCCGGGGATTCTTGCAACAAGTCAAATTGTACATCCGTATGGAGCCTGATAGATACCCTGATGATGCATCCAAGGTTGGTTTTATTGGAACCTTGCTCTACGGTCAAGCATTATCATGGTTCGCCCCAATCTTGGAGAAGGATCTGGCCGTACTTCATGACTATGAGGGGTTTCTTAGAGAGCTCATCGCCACATTTGGAGATGCGGACACGAGTCGAGTGGGAGAAACAAAACTTCGGAAGCTACGTCAAGGTAACCGCCCTGCCTCTACCTACGCATCAGAATTTAGGCAGTTGATATGTGACCTCACTTGGCATGAAGATTATTTCATAAGCCAATTTAGATGGGGCTTACGGGATGATGTGAAGGACCTTCTACTCACGATGCCAGAGGTGAAGACATTGAATGAATACATCAACCAAGCCATTCAATGTGATAACCGCCTTTTCGAAAGGAAACAAGAAAAACAAGTAGAAGGAAGACCTCGCCAATGGAAGCCTTTCCAGCCTACTCCTAGAGATGAGTCTATGCCCGAACCTATGCAGATAGATGTAACTAGGTTCCAGCCTCTAACACCACAAGAGAAACAAAGAAGGAGGGATAACAAATTATGCCTATATTGTGGAAGCCCAGGCCACATTGCAGTTAATTGTCCCAATAAGAGAATGAACTCCAAAGTCGCAGCCACCCTTATAGAACAGGGAAACGAGGAAGTCGAGTTGTAAAAGAGACCATACAGCCGAACCATGATATAAGAAAGGGTCTCATAATTCCATCCACACCCGTAGAAACATGTCTTGCCCCTGTCAAGTTAATCATGTCTAAGAAGACCCTTTCCCTTATAGCTCTGGTAGATTCAGGAGAGTCCTCATGTTTCATTGATGAAGGACTCGTTAAGAAACATGGAATTCCAGTACTTCGGAAGAACATACCAGTAGTAGCTGAAGTAGTAGATAGACGGCCTCTAGCATCGGGGAATATAACCATGGAAACCATACCACTAAGAGTACACCTTGGTGACCATGATTCACACATATGTTTCAATGTAATATCGAGTCGAGTAAATATGGTTATCATCGGAATGCCGTGGTTAAAGAAACATAATCCAGAAATTAATTGGGAGAATAATAAAATCACTCCTCGAGATATCAAGAAGAACCCAACATATGTCGGAGCCAAAGCCTTCATACATGCAGTAAGGAAGGAACCGACATATATGATCTATGCCATACCAGCTCAAGAATCCAAGAAAGATGATCCAGTGCAGCTACCCAATCAGTACAAAGGCTTTGAATATGTTTTTGAAAAGAAGAATGCAGACATCCTTCTAGAGCATAGACCCTATGATTGTGCCATAGAACTTCAAGAGGGAGCACAACCACCCTTTGGACCAATCTACATACTATCCTCAGAGGAACTTATAGAACTACGCAAGAACATTGATGAGAATCTAGCGAAGGGGTTTATCAAACACTCAAAGTCTACAGCTGTAGCTCCTATTTTATTTGTAAAGAAGAAGGATGGGACTTTGCGGATGTGTGTAGACTATCGTGGATTAAATAAAGTCACTATAAAGAACAGGTACCCTCTAGCACTCATATCCGAGCTCTTGGAACGCCTTGGAAATGCAAAATTCTTCACGAAGATTGACCTTTGAGGAGCTTACAACCTTGTCAGGATCAGAGAAGGAGACGAATGGAAGACAGCATTTCGGACAAGGTATGGCCATTTTGAATATGTAGTTATGCCATTTGGTCTCACAAATGCTCCAGCTGTCTTCCAACATATGATGAATGATATCTTTCGAGAATATTTAGATGATTTTGTTGTAATATACCTTGACGATATCTTGTTATTTTCTAAAAATCTAGAGGATCATGAATGTCATGTAAAGATAGTCCTAGAGAAACTAAGAGAAAAAGGATTATATGCGAAATTGGAGAAGTGCTCTTTCCATAAGACAGAAGTGGAATTTTTAGGGTACATTGTATCAGATAAAGGAATTTTTATGGACCCTAAGAAGATTGAGACAATCCTTGATTGGCAACCACCTTCATGTGTTCGAGATGTACAATGTTTTTTGGGGTTTGCCAATTTCTACAGGATATTCATCAGAGATTACTCCAAGATAGTGACACCTCTTACCAAGCTTACAGGGAACTCCAAATTCTCATGGACCGAAGAAGCAGAAAAGGCCTTTCAGACCTTGAAATCAGCATTTACTACCACTCCAATTCTAGTTCATCCTGATTCCAGTAAGCCCTTCTTCCTTGAGACAGATGCATCAGACTTTGCTCTAGGGGCCATTCTTTCCCAATATGGAGATGATGGACACCTACATCCAGTTGCATATCATTCAAGGAAGTTTTCCCCTCCAGAAATTAATTATGAAATTCATGATAAAGAACTTCTTGCCATAGTAGATGCGTTTAATACATGGCGTAATCATCTAGAAGGAGCAGCTCATAAAGTCACTGTGTATTCAGATCACAAGAACCTAGAGTATTTTATGACCACCCGGGTTCTCAATAGAAGGCAATCTCGATGGAGTAACTTTTTATCCAGATTTGACTTTGTCATCACATACCGTCCAGGTTGTCAACAATGTCAGTCAGATGCCCTGTCCAGAAGATCTTACCTTGCACCAAAGAAGGGTGAAGAGGCTTTTGATCAACAAGAGAGTGTATTACTCAAGCCTGAGCATCTCTAGTTAGCAGCTATCTCTTCAAGCCATCATGAAGATTCAGCCTTGAATCAATTGATCCGTGAGAATCTACCACAGGATGAATTGTTTTGTAACGTTAAGCAGAAAGCTCAAGAAGGAAAATTCCAAGAAGTAAACGAATTTCAAGAAAAGGATGGGTTATTACTCTCTAAGAACCTATTGTATGTCCCTCCAGGAAAGCCCAGGATCCAAGTACTTCAACAACGCCATGACAACCTTGCAGCAGGACATTTTGGAGTGAATAAAACAATAGAACTTATATCAAGGGACTTTTGGTGGCCTCAGATGTGGAAGGAAGTCAAAGAATACATCCGAACCTGTGATACTAGCAATAGATCTAAGGTATGGCCTCTTGCAACCTCTACCTATTCCAGAAAGGCCATGGGCTTCATTGTCTATGGATTTCATCACAGATCTACCAAAGTCAGATAAGTATGATGCCATTCTTGTTATGTGGATAGATTTACAAAGATGGCACACTTCATTCCAACTACCAAGGCAATCACACGTGCATCGACTGCTAGACTTTTTCTAAGGTATATATTTAGGCTTCATGGATTGCCTGATGACATTGTCAGTGATCGAGGTCCACAGTTCATATCCAGCTTTTGGAACAGTCTTTGCAAGCTCCTTGGTGTTCAAGTTAAATTATCTACAGCAAATCATCCACAGACTGATGGACAAACAGAACGGGTGAATCAAGTCCTGGAGCAATATCTCCGTTGCGCTAGCAACTATCATCAAAATGATTGGTTTGAGCTTTTATCCTTTGCAGAGTTTGCTTATAACAATAGTGTTCATGCATCTACCAAGCAAACTCCCTTCTTTGCAAATTACGGACAACATCCAAGGATGGATATACAACTCTCAAATCATGTCAAGAACCCGGCTGCTAGAGACAAGGCCCAATACCTGATGGACATTCACAAAGAACTCAAGGATGAGATCCATAAAGCTCAAGAACAATATAAGTACTATGAAGATCAACATCGTGTCCAGAATCCATCGTATCAAATTGGGGATAAAGTATGGTTACTCATAAACAATTTGCAAACCTCAAGACCTTGTCCAAAGTTAGATCATCAGAGATTTGGCCATTTACCATCTTGGCCAAGATTAATCCAGTCACCTTCAAGCTCCAGCTACCAAGTACTATGAGAATACATCCAATTTTCCATGTATCCATGTTGGAACCATATCAGATTTCACCATTGAGAGGGGAGAGACCTAGTCCTTCACCACCTATCGAGATTGATGATCATGAAGAATTTGAAGTCGAGCATGTCCTAGATTCCAGAATATCCGGAGGAAGATTGGAATACCTTATTCATTCGAAAGGGTATGACATCAATGATCGTACTTGGGAACCTGCAGAAAACCTTCAGAGAGCACCAATCAAGGTTCGAGAATTCCATAAGAGAAATCCAATGAAGTCGAGACCAGAGAACATGACCGCTCCTCGTGGAACTCGTCGCTTGAGGGGGAGGTAATGTCATGGACAAAGGAAACCATCATGAATCTCAGATTCCATGTGAATCCTATATCTCATGCTTGGTTCAAAATTTGCGGAAACTAATGCTTCCATTGCGTCCGGAATGTGCCAAAACCCTAAGATCGACTGTTTTCTTGCTTGATTCTGACATCCAGAGACCATGCTTCGAGTCGATGACATCATGATGACATCATCAAGTCGCAGCCGCCCTTGGGAACCGCCCTTGAAAACCTATATAAGGAGGGGTTGGCCACATTCATAATCAGTCTTGCCAATTCCAGTCTTGGGAGCTCAAGGAGTCGTGACCACCAAGTAAGTACTCTCCAAGTTCCAGTTCCTGTTCTTGTCTTGTTCCTTGTTCCAGTCCTGTCTAGTCTTGTATCCTGGACATCTAGTCTTGTCCTCTTATAATCTCGTAGTACGAGATCTTGTCGAGTTCTTTCTTGTATCTAGTCCATCTCCCAGAGGGGAGTTCTTGTAACCCAGATATCTTGTCTCTGTCAGGGGAGCACTAGATTGTGCTCTCTGACTACAGTAGACAAGATTTCGGAAATACACTTATGATTACAAGAACACCCACGTAGGAAAAATGATACAAGAATAAGTGATCGATACAAGATGTCCCACAACCCGGGACCTATAGGTATGGAAAATTGGCCTAGAGATGATACAGGGGATCCCACAACCCGGGATCGTAGGTAGGAGACAAGATATCTCCGTTACAAGAATTCCCTTTAGGGAGATGGACTGGATACAAGAAAGAACTCGAAAGGATCTCGTACTACGAGATTACAATGGGACAAGAAAGGATGTCCACGATACAAGACTAGACTAGACTAGAACAAGGAACAAGACAAGAACTGGAACTGGAACTTGAAAGTACTTACTTTGCGGTCACGACTCCTTGAGCTCCCAAGACTGGCATTGGCCAGACTGATTATGAATGTGGCCAACCCCTCCTTATATAGGTTTTCAAGGGCGGTTGCGACTTGATGATGTCATCGACTTGCATCAGGACCTCCGGGTGTCAGAATTCAGCAAATAGACAGTCGATCTTAGGGTTTTGGCACGTTCCGGATGCAATGGAAGCATTGGTTTGTCCAAAATCTGAACCAATAATGAGATATGGAAAGTAACATGGAATCTAAGGTTTTAGATGGTTTCTGTTCTGTCCATGACATCACCTCCCCCTCAAGCGACGAGTTCCACGAGGAGCGGTTATATGACTGTGAGATCTTCTAGAACTTGAATCCTCATAGCTCTTCGTATGTGGTACTCGAACATGATGATGATGGACATCCGTGATGAAACTGGAAAGGGTTTGTAGTATATCGAGGTATAGAATCAAGGCCATGATTCTCATGATGGGTAGTACTCCTTTTTCTATTTTGATGATGATCCTTTTGATGTGGGATGGTGATTGTAGAAGTCCTAATTCCAACTTGCTTCTTCTTCTTAGGACATTCGAATACCATATGATCATGATCTCCGCAATAAAAGCATAACCCATTGTCTTTTCGATGTTTTCTTTCCTTTGGTGTAAGTCGTCTTACCATGATGTTATCCAACTGCATGGGTTCTGGTTCAGATTCTTCCAACATATGTTGCTGAGGAACTGAGGTAAACTTGTATTCTCGATCATGGACAGAAATCTTCTTCTCATGCTTTCTCTCAAACAACCTATTGTCACACTCAATTGCTTGATTCATGAATTCATTCAAAGTATTTACCTTGGGCATGGTTATCATGAGGTCCTTGACATCGTCATGTAAGCCCCATCGAAATTGGTTGATAAAATAATCCTCGTGCCATGTGAGATCACAAATGATTTGTCTGAATTCTGATGCATAGGTAGACGCAAGTCTATTTCCTTGATGTAGCTTCCTTAGCTTTGTTTCCGCAACACGTGAACAATTGGTATCTCCAAATGAAGATGTGAACTCTTGAATAAAGGCCTTGAAATCATGCAAAATATCCATGTCCTTCTCAAGGATAGGTGCAAACCATGAAAGAGCAGGACCACATAATAGAGTTCCTATGAGTCCTACTTGAGAAGCATCATCTGGGTACCTGTCTGGTTGCATCCTTATGAATAGCTTCACTTGTTGCACAAATCCTCGAAACTTTGATCTTGTCCCGTCAAACTTCTCAGGCATGCTCACTTTTGGACTTTTCTTCATGTTAGTTGTCATGATGGTACTTGAAGAAGATTGACTTATAATAATCTGTAGTTCTTGGATTTGCCTTTGAAGTTCTGTGATTACATCTTGAATACTCTGTTGTTGAATCCTTTGTTGGTTCTCTCGTATCTCTTGGACTTGTTGAATTACTTTAAGTGCAGAAAAAAATTCTTCTCGAATAATCTCCATGGTTCTTGGTCTTGATGAAGGTAGTCTTGCCAAAATGTCAGGGGAGCACTAGATTGTGCTCTCTGACTACAGTAGACAAGATTTTCGAAATACACTTATGATTACAAGAACACCCACGTAGGGAAAACGATACAAGAATATGTGACTGATACAAGATGTCCCACAACCCGGGACCAATAGGTATGGAAAATTGGACTACAGATGGTATAGGAGATCCCACAACCTGGGACCGTAGGTATGAGACAAGATATCTGGATTACAAGAACTCCCCTCTGGGAGATGGACTAGAAACAAGAAGGAACTCGACAAGATCTCGTACTATGAGATTACAAGAGGACAAGACTAGATGTCCAGGATACAAGACTAAACAGGACTAGAACAAGGAACAAGACAAGAATAAGAACTGAAACTTGGAGAGTACTTACTTGGTGGTCACGACCCCTTGAGCTCCCAAGACTGGCATTGGCCAGAGTGATTATGAATGTGGCCAACCCCTCCTTATATAGACTTTCAAGGGCGGTTCCCAAGGGCGGTTGCGACTTGATGATGTCATCGACTTGAATTAGGACCTCCGGGTGTCAGAATTCAGCAAATAGACAGTCGATCTTAGGGTTTTGGCACGTTCCGGATGCAATGGAAGCATTGGTTTGTCCAAAATCTGAACCAATAATGAGATATGGAAAGTAACATGGAATCTAAGGTTTTAGATGGTTTCTGTTGTGTCCATGACAGTCTCATACTTACGATCCCGGGTTGTGGGATCCCCTGTATCATCTCTAGTCTAGTTTTCCATACCTATTGGTCCCGGGTTGTGGGACGTCTTGTATGGGCTACATCTTCTTGTATTATTTTCCCTATGTGGGTGTTCTTGTAATCATAAGTGTATTTCAGAATTGTTGTCTACTGTAGTCAGAGAGCACAATCTAGTGCTCCCTTGACCATAACATGGAAAAGCTTCCATCCATTCCAAAAGATCTTGGTCATCGTTTATTTCAATTTCATCACATGCTTCCGCAATAGGAATGTGTTGTTCTTCGAGAATAGTGAAAGAATGAGCATTACCTCCATGAGATCCTTTCGGATCTAAATGTACTTGTTTCTGTACTTTCCCTGGCAGGTTAACTAAAATAGTATCATTTCCCCAATCATGCATGGCTTGGATGTGCCTTAGCCATGGCCTCCCTATGAGTAAAGGAAAGCCTCCATTGACCTGCGGTAAATTTAACACCACAAAATCTAGAAAGAATGTCAGCCCGTCCATCTCTACCGGTACCTTTTCTACAATACCAAGTGTTAGGGGAGCACTAGATTGTGATCTCTGACTAGAGTAGACAAGATTTCGGAAATACACTTCTGATTACAAGAACACCTACGAAGGGAAAATGATACAAGAATATATGATCGATACAAGACGTCCCACAACCCGGGACCTATAGGTATGGAAAACTCGACTAGAGATGATACATGAGATCCCACAATCCGGGACCGTAGGTAGGAAACAAGATATCTGGATTACAATAAACCCCTTTAGGGATATGAACTAGATACAAGAAATAACTAGAAAGGATCTCGTACTACGAGATTACAACAGGACAAGAAAGGATGTCCACGATACAAGACTAGACCAGACTAGAGAAAGAGACAAGACTAGAACTTGAACTGGAACTTGAAAGTACTTACTTGGTGATCAGGATCCCTTGAGCTCCCAAGACTGGTACCCACAAGACTGATTATGAATGTGCCCAACCCTTCCTTATATAGGTTTTCAAGGGCGGTTCCCAAGGCGGTTGCGAACCGATGATGTCATCATGATGTCATCAATTTGTAACAGGACCTCCCGGTATCAAAATTCAGCAAATAGACAGTCGATCTTGTGGTTTTGGCATGTTCCGGACGCAATGGAAGCATTAGTTTCTCCAAATTCTGAGCTAATGATGAGATATAGAAATTGACATGGAATCTAAGATTCAAGATGGTTCTCTTTGTGTCCATGACATCACCTCCCCCTCAAGCGACGAGTTCCACGAGGAACGGCCATGTTCTCTAACTTGGGTTTCATTGGATTCTTCTTATGGAATTCACGAACCTTGACTTTTGCTCTCTGAAGATTTTCTATAAGTTCACAAGTACGATCACTGATGTCATATGCTTTCCAATGAATAAAGCATTCCAATCGTCCTCGTGAGATTCTTGAATCTAAGACATGATTAACCTCGAATTCTTCATGATCCTTAATCTTGAAAGGTGGTGAAGGACTGGGTCTCCCTTGAGCTTCCTTAGCTTCATGACAAGATATGACCTTTGAGATTTTAGTGGTGTGTTGTAGTGTTTCCAAGATCTTTGATGGAGTGCCTTGAGTACGCACACCTCCTTGATTGAACATGAACTCCTCCTTTTCCTTTATCTTCTTGTTATCTTGATAAATTGTATGCTCCATATCATTCGTAATGACTTCTTGGCCTTCAAAGATTCTTGATTTAGATTCTTGAGGAATATTGTCTTCATTATTCAAGACTTTTGACTCTTGGACTTGGCTTTCTTTTAACAACTGATTCTCACATTGAATTGCTTGATTGATAACATCCTCCAAGGTGTTTACTTGAGGCATGGATAGCAAGAGATATTTGACTTCAGGATTGAGGCCACTTCGAAACTGATTAACCATGTAGTCTTCTTGATATGTAGTTCCACGAAACAACATCTTGATATTCAAGGCATAGTCAGAAACGGATCGATCATCTTGTCGTAGCAATCTTTTCATCTCTTGGACATGCTCGATCATGTCCTGTATGGTAGATTGGATGTGATCTCTGACTACAGTAGACAAGATTTCGGAAATACACTTCTGATTACAAGAACACCCACGAAGGGAAAATGATACAAGAATATATGATCGATACAAGACGTCCCACAACCCGGGACCTATAGGTATGGAAAACTCGACTAGTGATGATACATGAGATCCCACAATCCGGGACCGTAGGTAGGAAACAAGATATCTGGATTACAATAAACCCCTTTAGGGATATGAACTAGATACAAGAAATAACTAGAAAGGATCTCGTACTACGAGATTACAACAGGACAAGAAAGGATGTCCACGATACAAGACTAGACCAGACTAGAGCAAGAGACAAGACTAGAACTTGAACTGGAACTTGAAAGTACTTACTTGGTGATCAGGATCCCTTGAGCTCCCAAGACTGGTATCCACAAGACTGATTATGAATGTGCCCAACCCTTCCTTATATAGGTTTCCAAGGGCGGTTCCCAAGGCGGTTGCGAACTGATGATGTCATCATGATGTCATCAATTTGTAACAGGACCTCCCGGTATCAAAATTCAGCAAATAGATCGTCGATCTTGTGGTTTTGGCATGTTCCGGACGCAATGGAAGCATTAGTTTCTCCAAATTCTGAGCTAATGATGAGATATAGAAATTGACATGGAATCTAAGATTCAAGATGGTTCTCTTTGTGTCCATGACACGAAGAGGTTTAACTCGACTGTGGTCAGCCAAGGTTATTGTGAACTTTGCTTCACCCGAAAGTTGGAGTCCAAGTGATTTGAGGGTAAAATCTGGCATGAGATTTATGCCTGAACCTCCATCGATTATTACTCCATTTATAGTTATTCCATATATAGTGACCGATAGACATGGACTCCTGAAGTCGGTTAGAGAGTTGGTTGATACCTTTGTGAAGTTCTCGGAAATCGAGGCTTTCATCAGGTTCGTTGGAGTGTGCCCACCACTTATTGCAAGCATTGTCGGAGGAGACAATGTCTCTATGATCCCTATAACTTCACTTCTAAACCTTTCATCCAGTCTTAATAGATCATACAATGATACCTGCTGGAAGGTGTTCTTTAATATTTCCTCCGTCTTGATGATGGAGGGTATTGGCGAAGGTAGAGGAGGCTTGTTACATGAATGGAGTTCCCTTATCGTTTCTTCAAAAACTTTGTCTATTTCCTTCAAAACTTCAGAATTTTTCGTACGTGAGTCTTTTTCTTGGAGGACCCTTGCTTCTGCTTTCTTTCTCTGGGCTCTTGTCTTAACTCCTTGTTCTTGATCCATTTCTTGCAACGCAACCACTCTAGCTTCTGGATTTGAGCTGAAGGATGGGCTTGCATTGAGTTCTTGATTTCCTTCTTCTCTTTGTTGTGAATAGGTTCTAACTCTGGAGCATAGCTTGGGGTTTCTTTTTCTGGTCCATGTTTGTGCAGGGAATCATCTCCATGAAGTTGACCAAGATCACTTAGTGGAGTGGCATGAATCGGGTAAAAGAGTCGATTTCAAAAAATAGTCTATTTTCCTGAATTGAGTCATCCTGGGAAAATAAGTCCACTTCAAAAATTTGACCTTTTTTAAGTAGACTATTTATAAAAGTTTGGGCAACTTCAAGTTGACCATTGTCCAAAAATTGGTCTACTTTGTGAACGTGGTCATTTTTACAAAATTGGTAAAATTTTTTAGTCACTTGCTCCTCTTTTAAGTCGACTTGCTGAACTTTACAAAATTGGTCAAATTTTGTAGTCACTTGCTCCTCTTTTAAGTCGACTGAATCGGGTAAAAGAGTCGATTTCAAAAAATAGTCTATTTTCTTGAATTGAGTCATCCTGGGAAAATAAGTCCACTTCAAAAATTTGACCTTTTTTAAGTAGACTATTTATAAAAGTTTGGGCAACTTCAAGTTGACCATTGTCCAAAAATTGGTCTACTTTGTGAACGTGGTCATTTTTACAAAATTGGTAAAATTTTTTAGTCACTTGCTCCTCTTTTAAGTAGACTTGCTGAACTTTACAAAATTGGTCAAATTTTGTAGTCACTTGCTCCTCTTTTAAGTCGACTTGCTGAACTTGACCATTTTTTAAAAATGGGTCAACTTTTTTAGCTGAAACAAATCGTCCATATTTCCCAGGGGCATCACACCCATTCGGGTCCTCTTTCTCAGATAAGTGCCACTGTGAGTGTACAGGACAGGATAAAATTGGGTACCTGGATATTTAAGAGTGCTGCTCTCTTCTCTCTTACTTGAATGAATTGCTGGTTGCTTTCCCTTATCGAGAGAGATAACATTGACTTGGTAGGATGGAGCTGATCCGCTTGTAGAAGCCTTCTCCTTTGGACAGTCCTTCGAATAATGATCCATTGTATCCGGGCAAAACCTGCAAGGTGAAGACCCTTATGGGAGGGAGCATTTTCCTTGAAAATGCCCATATTCGCCACATCTATAGCACATGATAGGACGAGCTGGTCTTCTAAATGGGGGTTTTCTTTCGTTAGAGGAGTTTACCGGAGGAGTGGTATACATGCTTTCGACTTGAAATCTTGGAGTTGGTAATAGGGGCTGATGTACGGATACACTTGGTGACGCCCAATTCGCTTGCATCCCCTTGAGAAAATAGCAATCTCTTGCTTCATGGCCTGGTTTTTCACAAAATTGACACACCAACCTCTCCGGACAATCTTGAGAAGAATGTCCTGATTTCTTACATAAGGTGCACCAAATCGATGTTTTTACCTCTTTTTGCGTTCTAAGCTCCTCCAATTCTTGTCGTAGTAGAGCTAGCTCTTCATCCCTTCCTTGCCAAGTAGCTTTCTCCTCTTGCAAGGTCTTTTGTAACTTCAAGGCTTCTAACTCTCTTCTTAGTTGTGCAAGAGGATCACTTGTAAATTCATCCGTACCTTCATGATCTTTGAACTGGACTCTTGCTGCTTCGATCCTTGAGGCTTGAGGTTCGAATTCCTCCAATGATGCATCAGCTTGTAGCAACTCTCTAAGCTTTTGCTGAGAAGTTTTTGGTAGAGCCTTCTCTACCCATTTCTTGACTAGAAAATCCCCAGGATTGTGAGGAAGACAAGAAACTAATGACTGCACTCTGGTCATTAGTTCAGAGAATGCCTCTCCTTTTTGTAGTTTAAGATTTTCCAATTGATCAAGAATGCGTTCTGTGGAGTTACATGGGGTAAATGTAGTTGTGAAGGCGGTTTTGAGGGCATCCGAGGTGGTGAAGTGTGCTTCATCGTGTTGATTGTACCATCGATCCGCGAGCCCTTCAAGAGTGGCCGGAAACAAGGCAAGGAAGGCATCTTCTCTCTGATGTAAACCCCTACTCTTACATAGGGAAAGAAACCTCCTGACGTGATCATCCGCGTCCTCATGAGGAGCTGCCTTGAAGGAAGGAAATTTGATGTTGATCCGAGAGAGCAAGTTAGTCAAGTCGTCCCCCATCACTGCCATGTCCGTTGAAGGAGGCGTTGAGTGCCGATCCGATATGCCTCCCGACGATGATGCGTCAGGAAATGGAAATGGAAGTGGTGGAGCTCTAGGAGGGATGTAGTGTAATCTTTTCCGTTGATAACTCTTTATGGGAGTCTTTACGGGACTAAGGGATCCTTCCTTATAGCTGGAGCGAGTATGAGTCATAGACTATCTCTCTAACGCTCTTCATCAACTCGATACTTCTAAGGGGCTGAACTTCTAACAAGTTCAAATTGTAACCAAGGTCCCACCGTGCGTGCCAAAATGAGCACCTGTAGATCAATTTCTTGATCTATATGCTCGATGTGGTGTGTCCTCTTAAGTGCAATATGCACTGTGTTGAAGATAAATGTACAAGCTCATTTTCACATGAGCCATGCTTGGATAAATTTACCAAATATAAAGATAAAGGAAAAGTAGAGGAAAAAAAGGAAAAAATAAGAAAAGAAAAAGTCTAGTCAAAACTTCATGATGAGTAAGAGATACAATATCTTGCGTTGTAGTTAGTAGCATGTAGTGGAGAAAGTGGTTATAAAAGTGAAGTGGGAGCACATTCAAAACAAGGAGAGAAAGAGGCAAGAGCTCCCAGTAGTCGGATCTAGCCATTTTGTCATTTTGGCTTCCCTTAGACTCCTTCCAGCCGCACGTCAGTTTGTACACAGCTCTGTTGCAAAGCTCATATCTCAGTGCATATGTAACCATTTTGTGCGTTTAAACATTTATTGGAAAGCTTATCTCGTGTACTTTCTGCATATCAAAATCTCTTTGAAAGCTTATGTAGTTTGTGAGATATCCGTGAAAGAGTGAAGTCTAGTTTTTTAGTATACCTGTGTAGATAGGTAGTCTATTTTGGTCGGTTCAGTTTCCTGACCAAAACATATCCAAATTGCGTGATTTTTGTCTTGTTGGAAAGCTCTTGGCATCTACTTTCACTGTCTCAAATATCTCATTGAGATCATTTATATTCTGTGAGATATCTGGCAGATAGTAAAGTCTAGTTTTACAGTGTACTTATGTGTGCAGGTGGTCTATCTTGGTGAGTTGAGTTTCTTGATCAAAACTCATCCAAATTACTTGATTTTTATCTTCTTGGAAAGCTATTTGTGTCTACTTTCTCTATACCAAATATCTTTCTCAAAGGATATATATTCAGAGAGTTATCAGTCCGAGAGTGAAGCTCAGTTCTTTAGCATATCTGTATGGACAAGTAGTTCATCTTTGACAGTTGTGTTTCTTAATCAAAACTTGTCCAAATTAAGTCATTTATAGCTTGTTAGAAAGCTCTCTTTGTCTACTTTGATTGACTAAAGTCTCAAGTCCTCTTGAGTTTTGTATTGAGAGGAGCAAGCTATCTAAGGTGAAGATGTTTGTCTAAGTGCTGGACATACAAGGGCTCACTACACACTTCCGTTGTGCATAGGAGAACTCATTCTCCACAGTTGGTGTCAGAGCGAACTTGGTGCTGAAGCTTCATCATCAGAGCTGGAGTTGAAGCAAAGCAAAAGAGGAGCTACGAAACAAGAGGGAGATTCACAAACGCAAGAGCAAAGGACTATAACTATTCGAGGTAACTCTCAAAGTCTTTGATACTCTTCAATGACTGACTTGGGTCAACAAATAGAGAAGTTCGACAAGGATAACTATACCGTGTGGAAGTTTAGAATGACCAACTACCTAATGGGCAAAGGCTTATGGGGTATTGTGAGCGGCGATGATGCTCAACCTCAAATCAATCAAGCTATGGCCACCGAAGTCCAAAGGAGGCAAGCAAAAGAATGGGAGGAGAGGAATAGGAGAGTCATGTTCCTTATTTCGCAAGTCATTACTAATGCCATGGTAGGTCATATTCAACATCTAGAGAAAGCTAAGGATGCCCGGGAAGCTCTTGAAAGGATGTATTCGACAAATACCAAAGCTAGGAAACTTCAACTCAAGAATGAGTTGAACACAATCAAGAAAAGTTCGAGTCAATCCATAGCTGAATATACTTTGAAGATTAAGGAGCTAAGCAATGCTTTAGCTTCTATTGGCACAATGGTTGAAGATGAAGATCTTGTGTGTTATACTCTCAATGGCTTGAGAGAAGATAAAAGATGGAAGCCTTTTATAACTTCCATTAACTTGAAAGATGTATATCCAGGTTTTGAACAACTAATCCCTCATCTTGTCACAGAAGAGCTTAGCTTCGGTGGTCCCAAAGGAAAGGACAGCCACAACCAAATGTTATATGCAGGTCGAGGTAAAGGAAAAAACTCAAGAGGAGGCCAAGAGGAAAAGGAAGAGGTCACAACCACTCCAACTACAATCAAAACAATTCGGAAGACAACAAGGATGCATCAAATGCCAACACACAAGGAAGAGGTCGAGGTAGAAGTAGAGGAAGAGGCCGAAGCTCCTACAATTCTCATAAAGGTATAACATGCTATCATTGCGGTAAAGTAGGACACTATGCTAGTGATTGTTGGCTGAAGAATGGAAGACCAAATGGAGGCAATCAAAGGAACCAAAGCAACTATGCAAGCACCTCAAGTGAAGGAAGCAAGGACACACTACTTGCAATGAGACATGAGTATAGAAGCTCTTGTGAAGATGACAAAAAATGGTACATTGATTCAGGTTGTAGTAACCATATGTCATGCCAAGGAAGTTTGTTCACTAATCTACAGGTACCAAGTGGAAAAGGATGTGTTGAAACAGGTGATGATACTCAACACATGATTGAACACATTGGAGATATAAGGCTTGGAGATACAAGCAGAGCAAAGGTACTATCTAATGTTCTTCATGTTCCTACAATTTCAAAGAACTTGATTTCAGTAGGACAAATGGTAGAGAAGGGTTATCATGTCATATTCAATGAGAATGGGTGCTTCATAAAGAATCCAAAAGAAGGCTTCAAGGTCATTGCTCGAGGTAGAAGAGAAGGAAGGATGTTCACTTTGGATGTCCAACATCCACATGGAAAGGTCATGTACATTTAATGTGGGAACAAGAAGATTTGAGAGCTTGACTTATGGCACAAAAGAATAGGACACATCAACATTCCAAAGCTGAAGGACATGAGCAAACATGAAGTGGTAAGAGGTCTTCCAAAATTTAATAGCATTGGACTACATGAGTTATGTGAAGCTTGTCAACTAGGAAAGCAAACGAGGAAGCCATTCAAGAGGAGCAATTATGTGGCTCCAAATGTCTTGGACTTGATACATACGGATGTATGGGGACCAACCCAAGAGGCATCAATGGCTGGTAATAGATTTTTTGTCACCTTCATTGATGATCACTCAAGAAAGGTATGGCTGTTTTGTATGAAGCAAAAATCAGAGGTGTTTTCTATATTCAAAAGATTCAAAGTTGAAGTTGAAAAGGAAACAGGAAGGTCTATCAAAACCTTAAGGTCCGATGGTGGAGGAGAATACCTCTCCAAAGAATTTTCAGATTTTCTACAAGAGAATGGGATCAAAAGGCAATTCACTTGTAGGTATACACCACAACAAAATGGAGTAGCTGAGAGGAAAAATAGGCAAATTGCTGAAATTGCAAGATGCATGCTCAACGAGATGAAGGTACCATTGTACTGTTGGGCTGAAGCTACCACAACTGCCATTTACTTGATGAATAGGTGCACAACATCGGGAATACATCACTTGACTCCAGAAGAGGTATATTCCAGTAAGAAACCTGATCTTACACACCTCAAAGTGTTTGGATGTGTTTGCTTTGTTCACATTCCACAAGAAGTTAGAACAAAGATGGAACCAAGATCAGAAAAATGCATTTTCATTGGCTACTCGACGGAGCAAAAAGGATACAAGTGTTACAACCCTAGAACAAAGGAATTAAGAGTCTCACGAGATGTGGTCTTTGATGAACTAAGGCCATGGTATGAAGATAAAGGAAAGGAAAAGATTCTTGAAGAAGATTGTGATGATTATGCAGGAACAAATCAAAGAGAAGTTCAACAATCAAGCACAAAGCTTTCAGGTCCAGAGGCATCTACATCAAATGAAGAATGTTCAACATGGAGGGGGAGTCATTCTTTGTCTCCAAATTCAGCTCATAGTAGAGCCGAAGAAGCAAGTGCTACTCCAAACAGTGAGGTAGATGCAAGTGAAGAAGAATATGAAGAGGTAATCACTCCGATGGTAAAGTTGAATAGGTTAAAGAAGCAACTTTCTAAAGGCAATGAAAGAAGATCTTCAAGGACAAGGTATCCAACTCAAAGGTTGAGTTATGATAGTTTTATGGCGACACATTTTGCATACATGATGCAGGTTATCAAAGACAAAGAGCCTGAGACATACGAAGAAGCTTGCACACAAAAGGAATGGAAGCAGGCTATGAAAGAGGAGATCAAAGCTCTCAAAGATAATCACACATGGGAGCTAGTGCCAAAGAAAGAAGGTATGAAGATTGTTCCAAACAAATGGGTGTTTAAAGTAAAGAGGTGTTTAAAGTAAAGAGGAATGCTGATGGTTCACTAGCTAGATATAAAGGTAGATTAGTTGCCAAAGGATTTAAACAAACACAAGGCATAGACTATGATGAAGTTTTCAGCCCTGTTGCAAAGATGGGAACTATCAGAACCCTAATAGCAATTGGTGCTTCAAGGAGAAGGCCATTATATCAACTCGACATCAAAAATGCTTTTCTTAATGGAGAACTACAAGAAGAGGTATACATGAGTCAACCGATTGGATTTGAAGATGAAAACCATCCAGATTTTGTTGCAGGTTGAAGAAGGCACTTTATGGGTTGAAGCAAGCACCAAGAGCATGGAATCAGAGATTGGTAGAGTATCTAACTAAGTGTGGATACAACCCAAGTAGTGCAGATCCTTCGTTGTACATGAAGAAGGAAGAAAATAGAGAGGTATATATTTGCATATATGTCGATGACCTCATCATAACAGGAAATGATGTTACAGGGATTAAAGATATCAAAAGGAAGCTTGGTAAGGAGTTTAAAATTTCAGATCTTGGAGAGCTGAAATATTTTTTAGGAATTGAAGTTGTTTATGGAAAGAGTGGCATCTACTTCATGCAAAGGAAGTACTTGTTGGATGTTCTTTTCAGATTGGGAATGAGTGAATGCAATCCACTCACTCAACCCATGGACACAAATACAAAGATCTGTTCAAATTATGGAAAACCATTGGAAGATGTAACGACATACAGAAGCATTGTAGGATCATTGATCTATGCAAACATTACAAGACCTGATTTGTCTTATGTTGTTGGTGTACTTTCTCAGTTTATGCAAGCCCCGATAAGTGAACACTCAAATTCAGCCAAGAGAGTATTGAGATACATAAAGCATACAGTTAATCATGCTTTGTTTTACAAGTTTGATGAAGAACTGCAGGTCAAAGGCTTTAGCGATGCTGATTGGGCAGGTTCAAAGGAAGATAGAAGATCAACCTCAGTTTATGTGCTTTTGATAGGAAGCAAACCTATCACATGGAGCTCAAAGAAACAACCTACTGTTGCACTTTCATCCATGGAGGCTGAATATAGAGGATTAGCATTTGCCACATGTGAAGCAATGTGGATTAAAAAGCTTTTGGCTGATCTTGGAGTGCAAGTTGGAACCATCCCTATATACGGTGATAACATGTCAAGTATTTACTTGGCAAGCAATCCTATGTTTCATGCAAGGAGCAAGCACATAGAGGTCCACTACCATTATGTAAGGGAGAAGGTGCTGAGCAAAGATGAAAGTTCATCAGAAGCAAAGAGCAGGTTGCAGACATATTTACAAAGTTCTTGGATGCTTCTAAACTCAAAGGCTTCAAGGATGTGATAAATTTGCAGAACATGGATGAAGATAACTCCCAAATGAGCTTGAGGGGGAGTGTTGAAGATAAATGTACAAGCTCATTTTCATATGAGCCATGCTTAGATAAATTTACCAAATATAAAGATAAAGGAAAAGTAGAGGAAGAAAATGAAAAAGTAAGAAAAGAAAAAGTCTAGTCAAAACTTTATGATGAGTAAGAGATACAATATCTTGTCTTGTAGTTAGTAGCATGTAGTGGAGAAAGTGGTGAGTTAAGAAGGAGGCACAAACTTCTTCACATACTCATTGGTTATAAAAGTGAAGTGGGAGCACATTCAAAACAAGGAGAGAAAGAGGCAAGAGCTCCCAGTAGTCGGATCTAGCCATTTTGTCATTTTGGCTTCCCTTAGACTCCTTCCAGCCGCACGTCAGTTTGTACACAGCTCTGTTGCAGAGCTCATATCTCAGTGCATATGTAAACATTTTGTGCATTTAAACATTCATTGGAAAGCTTATCTCGTGTACTTTTTGCATATCAAATATCTCTTTGAAAGCTTATGTAGTTTGTGAGATATAAGTGAAAGAGTGAAGTCTAGTTTTTCAGTATACCTGTGTAGATAGGTAGTCTATTTTGGTCGGTTCAGTTTCCCGACCAAAACATATCCAAATTGCGTGATTTTTATCTTGTTGGAAAGCTCTTGGCATCTACTTTCACTGTCTCAAATATCTCATTGAGATCATTTATATTCTGTGAGATATCTGGCAGATAGTAAAGTCTAGCTTTACAGTGTACTTATGTGTGCATGTGGTCTATCTTGGTGAGTAGAGTTTCTTGATCAAAACTCATCCAAATTACTTGATTTTTATCTTGTTGGAAAGCTATTTGTGTCTACTTTCTCTATACCAAATATCTTTCTCAAGGGATATATATTCAGAGAGTTATCAGTCCGAGAGTGAAGCTCAGTTCTTTAGCATATCTGTGTGGACAAGTAGTTCATCTTTGACAGTTGTGTTTCCTAATCAAAACTTGTCCAAATTAAGTCATTTATAGCTTGTTAGAAAGCTCTCTTTGTCTACTTTGATTGACTAAAGTCTCTAGTCCATTTGAGTTTTGTATTGAGAGCAGAAAGCTATCTAAGGTGCAGATGTTTGTCCAAGTGCTGGACATACAAGGGCTCACTACACACTTCTGTTGCGCATAGAACTCATTCTCCACACACTGTGGGTTGCAATTTGAAGACTCAATGGGGAAGGAAAAATAGCATATACAATGACACAGTGAAAGAAGAGAAAGAACTTGAAATTACGAGTGAAATGAAAGGGAGAAGCTTAAATTATGAGTCTAAACAGCTCAAAAGAAGATTATACAAACTCTGGGCAATCAGTAGGAGACATAAGCATACATCTTCACTCTAAGAGCTGCAGTTCGATTCTCTATACATACATGCTCAACACTCTAGTCTTCCAACTAGCTCCTCACAAGAAGATTGGTCAATCACTGCTTGCCCACTACTCACTCAGAGTGCAAAGCTAGCTGATTCCAATTCTACCAAGTGGAGCACTAGAGGTAAGCTAAGAGCTCTACACACAAAGAGAAGGCAAAGCTGAAGGAGTGCATTCCTTCCTCGAGTCTCTCTCTGAGCTTGTCTCTGCTTGTCTCTTTTCCCTTTGTTGAAGGAGAGGTCTACTTATATAGTTTTCCTTGAAGTGAAGGATAGCAAAAAGGGACAAAATTAGTTTCTTCTTTGGCAGGCTCTCTGACACTTTTGACAATTTTGGTACTTTGGAAGCTTCCTTCTTGGTCCACTTTTCCGGCACCGTCACTATCTTCCAAATTCTTGTATTCGGCGCCGTCCACCGTCCATGAGTTCTCCTGAGTTCTCCGCACCGTCCATGAGTTCTCCCGAGTTCTCCGCGTGCAAATGGCTGAAAATTTAGACTATATGGAGATCTGGGAAATTTAGTCGCTTTTTCAAGTGAAAAAGTAGACCAAATCAAAAGTACACCCATTTCTTAAGAATTAGACTACTTTTGAAGTAAGTAGACTAACTTCATAAAATTGGTGAACTTTTGAGTAAGTCGACTAACTTGTAAAATTTGACTAAAAAAATCGACTATTTGGTCAACTTAGGAAAATTAGACAACTTAGAGATTTGGCTAAAAAAATCGACTATTTGGTCAACTTAGGAAAATTAGACAACTCAGAGAATTAGACGACTTGGGAAAATAAGTGAAATGGGAATTTAGACAACTTGGGAAAATAGGTGAAATGGGAATTTAGGCAACTTGGGAAAATAGGTGAAATGGGAAAATAGGCAACTTGGGAAAATAGGTGAAATGGGAATTTAGTCAACTTGGGAAAATAGGTGAAATGGGAATTAGACAACTTGGAAAAATAGGTGAAATGGGAAAATAGGCAACTTGGGAAAAAAGGTGAAATGAGAATTAAGGAACTTGGGAAAATAGGTGAAAAGGGAGATTTGGCCTTCTTCATGAGCTGGATCCCCCTTCCACCATTTTCTTGCTCTTAGCTTCTTCTCCTTCTCCTTTTGTTCGAAATCGAGGTAACTTGCCTTGTGCTTGGCTTCTGCATCTTGAAAAGCAAAACAAAAAAATACATTATTTTAAAGGTGTATCAAAGTACCCCGCTACAACAACATATGTATCTGCATGGTAACATATGTACCATGAATTGACTCTGAATTTGCTATCTCCTGAAATAAGTCTTCTAAAACTTGTAAGATTACATTAGGGTCCACATATTTGCATTACCCTTAAGAAAGGTTTCTCAACGTACTTTTGCTGTGTCATGTAAATACACTAAACACAACTTAGTGTATTATGAACACTAGTTGGTTCATCTCTGACTGAACTCAACTCTCATGAGTCTCAACAAAATTTCATATCTACGTTGTCATCTTGTCTTCATACTTGTTCTATCTGTAAGTCCTTCGTACCTCTTTCCTTCAAAGTTTGATATAATCATATATGTGCGCATCTCATAAGTAACAAACCTCTCTGAAATATCAAGCTTCTTTGCAATAGTACTCTGGAACTTTCTCTCGAACAGGAACACCCAATAGGAACTTTCTCCAGACATTCTCCTTCTTCCTTCTTCTTTAAAAGCTTGAACATAAAGAGAAACTGACAAAGGAAATATAGGAATACCTGTAGGTATGATTCTGCATCCCTTCATATATGGCTGAAAATAAGTCTTCATGTTTCTTCACCCCCTTGGATGATTTAACACCAATATCCAAATTTCTTCAAAGTATATCAGACTTTATGAAATCTGGAACGTCTTTCTTCTTTTCAATAAATTTGATCTTTAGTGATTTAGCATTGCTTCCATAACATCAATACTTGTGTCTAAAACAAAAAATCTGAACCCCTTTTCACTAGCACTGCAGATGCCAATAGCTGTCATTGCCACTCCTCAGCTTCCCATAATCTAGAATAAGGTTAGCTGATCCTATTACATCATAACAAAAACTTTGATGAAAGTAATTTAGGATTCATACTCTTCTGCAATATAACAAGTATCTTCTTCTATTTCTCTGCAGCACTAATCTGATAGAATCTGAATCTTTGACTTACTTCTTCCAATGCTAAGAACTTTACAAACAAAGGATAGACATCTGACTCAAAAATACTCAAGATCTATGATCTCTCCAACAAAATACATATGCAGAATTTGCTCTCATCAAACCTTCATGACTGAATGTTTGATTTGCTACCTGAATGACTCTAAATGTCCATGTTTCTTACATAAAGTTGTAAAACTTTTCTTCAACTAAATGCTTCACAAGAATCTGCAACTTCTACTGGAACACAAGTGGACAAACTCTCACCTTGAGAACTCCAAAATTTGCAAGTTGATACTTCATATTTTCATATTCTTCCCGGGTGAAATGTGATAGTATCTGCTTGACTTTCTTTTGGCAAACTCCACTTCTCAATCAATTGATAGGATCTGATGGAACACTTTTTTTTTTAATACAAACATGTATCCAAAAGTCAAGACAAACATAGAAACTAGATTCTCCATCTGACTAGTACATCAAAAAATCTGAATTTTTTTGAAAATACTGAATTTTCTGAATTTTCCTCCTAAAAAACTCTGAATTTTCTGAGTATACTGAATATATTGAATATGAGGTAACTTTTCCAAACAAAAAAACCTCACTCCAAGTTTCCAACATATGCTACAAATACTCTTTTACCTCAAGAGTTAAGTAAAGAAGAAAAATACTTCTCTACAACTTACTAGATAGCTCTCATGAAACTCTATCTATCTAGCCTAAGAAAGTTTTACTCAAAATGTACAAAAAAAATGGCTAAGTCGTAAGTTGGATTGCTGGAGATGGACCCTATCTACATTGATTTCCAACACTATCACTCACAATGATCCGTGGCATGTTTGTGTCATTTTTGCAATATAAAGTTGTGGGCCGTCGATAGGTCCCTTTCAGGATGGCCGGCGAGCATGTAAGTCATGACTCCGCATCTCCGTGAGTTGTAAGTCGGCAAGCGCTGTCTCGTTCATGCCTGAGGTTGGGGGATGCCCATGGATTCCTTCGTGGAACGCGTAAATCGCGTTGTGTCATAAGTTGCATGAATGTGCCATAAGCCGTAGTGCTATAAGTTGCACAAAATATGCACCATAAGTCATGTTGACCGTCGTAAGCCGCATTGACTGCCGCAAGACGTGTTGACCGCCGTAAGCCGTGTTGACTTCAATAAGCCATGTTGACCGTCGTAAGCCGCACGCGCTCTTAGTCACAATGATGCATGGCATGTTCGTGCCATTTCTGGAACATAAAGTTGTGGGCCATCGATAGGCCCATTTTCCTTAGGTGGAATTACCTTGGTGGGCGCTTGGCCTAGGCTTCGTCGTGCCTTGATAATTATGGAATGTCGGAAAGGACCCAAAGGGTATGCATGAAGTGGCAACGAGGCCTCTCCCATTACAAAACGGGCTTGGACCCTTATACTATATCTCCCTAGGATGGGGCAAATTTTAACTTAGAACCGGCTTGGGGCCTTAGTGTTCCACTTAGGCTCCTCCCTTGTGCTGAATGGCCAAATCTGCTGTTTGGACGGCGAAGGGCATATGGACGACCAATCTTGAATTGACATAGAGGGACTAGTCATCTTTTTGACGATAAGATCTTTTTGGAAGTCCTTGATCGGAATGCCATGATCCAAATTGCGAGGTCCACACAATCTGGCTCATGTGGAGCTTGGCATGTCCCGATGCAGTTAGAGTGGGGCATGCAATCCCTGAGTAGTCCCTTTGCCCCAAGCCAAATCAACTGTGTTAGGTTTGTTGATATATTTAGGTAGTGATGTGTGTGAATACACTAGGACCTCCGGGACACTTTTTTCCGTCTTTAGGAGGTTTTTCCCCTCGGTTTGTATATATGCCTATAGCCCTAACGGGTTACTAATCTTTGTACATTCTAGTGGTAATACATTCAGTATTTTGTGTTGTGCTCCAAGCTTTTCTTCTTCCTTGTGCTGTTCGCGTTCTTCCGAAGACATTCTTTCTATCTATCTATCTATCTATCTATCTTTCTATCTATCTATCTATCTATCTATCTATCTATCTATCTATCTACTATCTATCTATAACTCCAACAATTGGTATCAGAGCACTAGGGCATCGTCGACACTCCTCCAAACAAAGTCTCAGAATCGCACGGAATCTGGTACGCATACTCAAGGTGATTAGGAGATCGCAACTGCTTCGCGTTGTGGCGCTGAAATCGAGATCTAAGCTTGTTTCGGCCTCTGAACTCACTATTGTAGCGCTTGTGCAGGCTATTTCGTTTTTTTGTGCCAAAAATATATACCGGTTTCGGCTCGTCAGTATAAGCGTCTCGAAGTCTGCTACAGGTCTAGTAGAACTCGTTTGGGTAGTTCTAATTCAACTTTTTCAGATACAATCATTTTTGTGCATCAAGGTATTTTAGTCAGTGGCCATGGCTAAAAGAAGTGATGTATTCCGTATGTTGGTTGTTGAGAATAAGTTGGATGGTACCAATTATCCATTGTGGGCTTATATGATACGTCATGCATTGGTCGCAAAAGGACTGTGGAATATTGTGCAGGGTGTTAAAAAACGTTAACATACTACCTAAATATATCAACATACTACTGATGATAGTTCTTTCACATTGTCGGATGCTTTATTTGTGCCAAGGATCAAGAAAAATCTATTATCAGTTTTTGCATTAGCCAAGATTGCCTTGGTTGTGAAATTTGTTGATGACAGATGTACAGTTCATGATCTGTCAAATGGTGACATGATTATTGCTTCTGGCATTTTATGTCGTGGGCTGTATAAGCTCATAGACTATGAAAGATCTGTGAATGATTCGACATGTGCAGTACATGATTCTCAAGCTATGTTAGATGCAAAGCTTTGGCATGCACGCCTTGGTCATATGAATTTTGCTAGTTTGCTATGCCTGCAAAAATCTGAAATGGTGTCCTCTTTGCCCAAACTTGAGGCACCCAGAAAACATGTCTATGAAGGTTGTATTTTGGGCAAAATGTAGCGTTCCTCCTTTCCAAAAGATGGTTCAGTTTGAGCTACTCCGCAGACATCCTCTTTTGGAAACTATCTTTACTTCGTGACTTTCATTGATGATTTTTCCAGGCATTCATGGGTATATCCATTGAAAGCAAAGTCCGAAGCGTTCATGTGCTTCAAACAGTTTTTGGTTTTGGCTGAAAATCTGTCAGCATGTAAAATGGGAAGCCTTCGTTCTGATCGAGGGAGGGAATATATGTCTTCTAACTTTAATGCATTTCTGGTTGAATGTCGGATAAAACATCAGTGTACAGTGTCGTACACACCTAAAAAAATGGAGTTTCTGAATGAAAGAACAGGGCACTCATGAAAATGATGAGGTGTATAGTCAAAAGTCTGGCTTTACCACATAGTTTTTGGCTTGAGGTTGTCATCTGTGCAACATATGTACTTAACATGTGTCCCACTAAAGCACTGAAGTTTATCACTCCATATGAGGCTTGGCATGGTTGCAAGACATCTATTACTCATCTGCATGTTTTTGGTTGTCTGGCATATGCATTAGTCCTTGAACATCATCGGAAATTGGATGATAAAGCAGTAAAATGTATTTTTGTTGGGTACAATTCTGAAAGCAAAGGCTATCATCTGTATCATCCACAGACTAATGCATTTTGGTTAGCCGTCATGTTGTTTTTTTGGAAGATGCTATTCAACCTTTACTTTCATGTACGAAGGAGACATCTATTAACTCCAAAGACATGTATGATACTTTGCTTCCTCATTTTACAGGTGGACAGTCTAGTGCTAGTCCTAATGAGGGAAACTTCTCAACCATTGTAGGTTTCATGTGATGATGCAGATCATTCCATTTTTTATGCACGTTTGCATGATACACTTTTTGACGAGAGACTTGTTGATGAGAGACTTGTTGATGAGAGAGCTGATATTGAGGAGGCAAAAATTATGCCAAAATGGTTAGTGCAAACTTTGTGTGACAACAAATTAGATGCACCTCTATCATAGCATACTCGTTCAGGCTCTCATAGTGCCTCTTTTGCATCAGAATGCTATGCTATGGCTGCATGTAGTCTCTGTGATGAGATTGAACCTGGTTCGTTCGATGAAGCACAAATTATGAACATTGGATGGCTACATTGCAATCTGAATATGATGCTATCATGAAAAATGGTACTTGGTCTTTATGCGACTTGCCTCTTGGCAAGAAGGCCATTGGCACTAAGTGGGTATACAAGCGGAAGCGTAAACCTGATGGAAGAGTTAACAGATATAAGGCTAGGCTTGTTGCAAAGGGTTATGTGCAAGAAAGGGGCATTGATTCGAATGACTATTGTTCGTAGCATTTTTGCACTTACAACTCATCATGATTGGAATGTACATCAGCTCGACATTAAAACAACATTTCTGAATGGTGATTTGCATGAAGAAGTGTATGTTTTTCAGCCTTGTGGCTTTGTGCAAAAAGGCATGAAAGCTTGTTTCGGCGTCCGAACGCACTATCGCAGTGCTTGTGTAGGCTATTTCGTTTTTTGGTGCCAAAAATATATACCAGTTTCGGCTCGTCAGTATAAGCGCATTTCGAAGCCTGCTACAGCTCTAGCAGAACTCGTTTGGGTAGTTCTGTTCAACTTTTTGAGATAGAGTCATTTTTGTGCATCAAGGTATTTTAGTTCGTGGCCATGGCTAAAAGAAGTGATGTATTCCGTATGTTGGCTGTTGAGGATAAGGTGGATGGTACCAATTATCCATTGTGGGCTTATATGATGCATCATGTATTAGTCGCAAAAGGAATGTGGAATATTGTGCAGGGTGTTGAAAAATGTCATATTACACCTGTGAACACAGGTAATGCAAATATAGGTACTGAAGCTGATGCAGATGGTGTCGAAGATGGCGATATTCTGCAGATTCCTGTTTGTGCTTCTGTTTCTGTTGCACCTACTGCAGAGCAAATTCATTGGGATTGCAGAGATGCTGAGGCACATGCATTGATAGCTTTGTGTGTCAAGCGTGCCATTATTCCTCATATTAGCTCTTGCAGAAAAGCTAAGGATGCTTGGGATACACTTACCACGTTGTACCAGGCTAGGAATGAGGCTCGTATTGCTTACCTCCGAAAATAGTTGGAGAGTGAGCAGATGAATAAAAGTGATTCTATGGACAATTTTCTGACAAAGGTCAAGAATTTGAAGGCACAATTGATTTCTGTATCCTTCCTGAGAGTTCACTTGTGCACACTCTCTTGAATCGTCTTATCGACTTATATCATAGTTTTGCTTCTACTCTTCGTTTGATGATGAAAGGCAATCCAAATGCCTTAACATTTGAAGATTTAGTTTTTGTTTTGTTGCAGGATGACCAGTCTAGGTAGAACATGTCTATTATGCGTATTGGAGATCAAGTTTTCCTGGCTAGTCAGAAGGGCAAAGGTAAATGGAGGTCCTCTCTAGTAAGCAGAAATCTGCAAATGCTTCACATTCGAAGAAGGAAGACAAACATGAGAAGAGATCAGAAAAGCAAAAATTGTTTTGCAAATACTGTAAAGCAGATGATCATGTTATTAAGAGCTCTCCAAAACTGGCCGCCAAAGAGGCAAAGAAGGAGGCTTGAATGGTTGTTGCAGAGGTCTCCACGCCAAAAACAGAGTTTGCTAATCTAGTGTAGAATGAAGAATGGGCATTTACTACTATTTGCAGTTTTGACCCATCTTCTTATGAGCGGTGTATGTTGCAGTAGACTCAGATGTTTGGTATTTTGATAGTGGGGAAACCAAACATATTACCTCACAGTGCAGTTTCTTCACTTCAATTGAGCCTGCCCCTACAGCGAATATTGTCACATGCGCCAACAACTCCTCTTATCCTGTCATGGGAGTTGGTAAGATCATTATGATTACTAATGATGGTAGTTCTTTCACTTTGTCAGATGCTTTATTTGTGCGAGGGATCAAGAAGAATCTGCTATCAGTTTCGGCTTTAGCCAAGATTGGCTTGATTGTGAAATTTATTGATTACAGGTGTATAGTTCATGGTCTGTCAAATGGCAACGTGATTATTGCTTCTGGCATTTTATGTCGTGGGCTGTACAAGCTCATAGACTATGAAAGATGTATGAATGTTTTAGCATGTGGAGTACATGATTCTCAGGCTACGTCAGATGAAAAGCTTTGGCATGCACGCTTTGGTCATCTGAATTTTGCTAGTTTGCTCTGCCTGCAGAAATCTGAAATGGTGTCTTTCTTGCCCAAACTTGAGACATCCGAAAAACATGTCTGTAAAGGCTGTATTTTGGGCAAAATGCAGCGTTCCTCCTCTCCAAAGATGGTTCAGTTCGGGCTACTCAGAAATTGCAACTTGTACATAGTGATGTCTGTGGTCCTATAAAGACACCTTCTTTTGGAAACTATCTTTACTTCGTGACTTTCATTGATGATTTTTCCAGGCATGCATGGGTATATCCACTCAAAGCAAAGTCCGAAGTGTTTATGTGCTTCAAACAGTTTTGGTTTTGGCTGAAAATCTGTTAGCATGTAAAATGGGCACCCTCTGTTAGGCTTGGCATCACTAAAGCACTAGAGTCTATCACTCCATATTAGGCTTGGCATGGTCGCAAGCCATCTCTTGCTCATCTGTGTGTTTTTGGTTGTCTTGCATATGCATTAGTGCCTGAACAACATCGCAGAAAAATGGATGATAAAGAAGTAGAATGTATTTTTGTTGGGTAAGTTATGAAAGCAAAGGCTATCGTATGTATCATCCACAGACTAAACGCATTCTGGTTAGTCGTGATGTTGTTTTTGTGGAAGATGCTATTTAGCCCTTACTTTCATGTACAAAGGAGACATCTGTTAGCTCCAAAGACATGTATGATACTTTGCTTCCTCTTTTTACACGTGGACAGTCTAGTGCGTTCTAATGAGGCAACTTCTTAGCCTTAAAAGGTTTCGTGTGACATTGCATATCATTCCATTTCTTATGCAGATTTACATGATGCACTTGTTGATGAGAGAGCTGATATTGGACAGGCAAAAACTATACCAAAATGGGTGGTGCAGACTTTGTGTGACAATAAATTAGCTCCACCTCTGTCATATCATACTCGTTCAGGCTCTCATAGTGCCTCTTTTGCATCAGATTGCTATGCTATGGCTGCATCTAGACTCTCTGATGAGAGTGAACTTGTTTCGTTTGATGAAGTACAAATTTTTGAACAGTGGATGGCTGTAATGCAATCTAAATATGATGCTATCATGAAAAATGGTACCTAGGTCTTTATGTGACTTGCCTCCTGGCAAGAGGCCATTGGCACTAAGTGGGTATACAAGCTTAAGCGTAAACCTGATGGAACAGGTAGGTTGGTTAGGCTTGTTGCAAAGGGTTATGCGCAGGAAAGAGGCATTGATTTTGATGAAACCTTTGCACCTACTTGTCGAATGACTACTGTTCGTAGCATCTGTGCACTTGCAGCTCATCATGGTTGGAATGTATATCAATTGGACATTAAAACAACATTTCTGAATGGTGACTTGCATGAAGAAGTGTATGTTTTTCAGCCCATGGCTTTGTACAGAAAGGGAATGCAAACCAGGTGTGCAGGTTAAAGAAGGCATTATATGGCTTAAAGCAAGCACCACGTGCTTGGTATGAAAAGATACATGCCTATCTGATTGCACATGTTTTCGAAAACAGTCCAACTGAAAGCACATTATATGTTAAGCGTGCTAATGATGTGCTTTTGATCATTGTAGTGTATGTTGATGACATGCTGCTCACTGCTCCTCATGCGAAGCATATTGCTGATTTCAAGGCTGATTTACATGCCTCATTTGAGATGTCTGATTTGGGGCATTTGCATCATTATTTGGGCATTCAATTTATGTATGTTGATGGTGGAATGGCTTTGTGTCAAACGAAATATATTGACACATTATTGAAGTGTTTTGGCCTTGAAGACTGTAAACCTATTGCCACTCCTATGGAGACAGGTTTACGATTGAGTCTTCATGATGCTGGAGATGCATTTGATGCTCTTCTCTATCAGCATGTTGTTGGATGCTTGATTTACTTATGCATTACTCTGCCAGATATTCGGTTTGCTGTCTCACATATGAGAAGGTTTATGCATTGCCGAGCAATGAAGCATTGGCAAGCGGTTAGGCGCATTTTTCGCTACTTGAGTGGTACCTGGCTACTTGGGTTGTTTTATCCTAAGGGGGGATCAGTACCGCCATATTTGCATGCTTTTTTCTGACTCTGACTAGGCTTGTTGCTATGACACTCGTGTGTCCACTAGTGGTTTTTGCTTCATGCTTGGTAGCTCATGCATATCTTGGCTCAGCAAGAAGCAGCCTACTGTGGCCACTTCCAGTTGTAAGGGCTGAGTATAGGGAAGCTTTCACAGAGACTCTTAGTGTGTGTGGCTCAGAGGCCTTATGGCTGATTTGGGTGTTGCTGAGTCTTCTGCGACCACCATCTTCATTGGCTGGCAGAGCACATTGGTAGTTGCCAGGAACCCAGTGTTCCATGCTCGCACTAAGCACATTGAGATGCATTATCATTATGTCAAGGAGAGGTTCTCGGCTGGCCAGATCAGCTTGGCATATGTGCCCACGGAGGAGAAGATTGTAGGCCTTTTCACGGGAGAAGTTTGAAGCTTTTTGCAAAGCTTTGAGCTTACTTCCTTTTGTTGATTGATTCCACATAGCTTTGCACTTCCTTATACATGAGTGCCAGGTCCTTGTTCACCGCATCACTCCTAGGGGGGATTTATTGATATATTTAGGTAGTGATGTGTGTGAACACACTAAGACCGCCGGGGCACTTTTTTCCCTCTTTAGGAGGTTTTTTCCCTCGGCTTGTATATATGCCTATAGCCCTAACGGGTTACTAATCTTTGTACATTCTAGTGGTAATACGTTCAGTATTGTGTGTTCTGCTCCAAGCTTCTTCTTCATCCTTGTGTTGTTCGCGTGCTTCTGCAGACATCTAACTCCAACAAGGTTCGCACCTCACTTGCATAAGTTAAAGTTTCCCTTAGATATGCATTCACACGACAATCCATGGTACTAAGGACGCTGCCCCAAAATTAGAGGGTAAGAACACCATACAGAGTCTCATAGCCATCACAATTCTCACTCTTTCGGCTTCACCGCAAACAGGAATCATCCTCGTTGCCCATAGATGAACTTTTGGAGGACGAGAAGTTTGTTGGAGAGGGGGTTGATGTCATGCCCCTTTGCCTCTCCTTGGTTTTTGTGCAGAATTGTGTGCAACTATAAGGGGAGTGGTAACCATGCATGCCTTCGGATGGTGGACCAGCTAGGAATTCCCCCAACGTCCGAGCGACGAACATCAAGGGCTTAAGTGCTTAGCCTTCCCTTCCTCATGTTTTATGGGAATGTCGGTTGTCCCTTGCATCATTGATTTTTAAGCCCATTATTAACATAGACACATAATGAAAATAGAGACAAGATCAACTCCACCCCTCCAAGTTGAAGGGAACACCACCTCCAAGCTCTAGCTCTTGAAGAGTTTCAAAAGTGATGATAACAAGTGCGCAAGAACATGTCTTTATATAGGATATGTTTTTCTTGCACCACAAGCTTCAAAAAAGCTCAAAAAGCCAATCTCGGAAAATCCAACAAAATTTCTGTTGTGATTAATGGGAAGGCTAAAATCTGCTTTAATTAGGCATTTTTGTGTGCCATGTGCCATATTATTAGCCATTGGATTAATTGCATATGATTTTGACAAGTGTCTTACTTTCTTTTCGCATTAAAATTGCTTTTCATACTAATTTCAGAAATTTTTGTTTGACTTTTGATCCACACAATGTGGGATAGCTGTATCACAATATGTAATAAGAAAAAAATTGACCTTTTGGACTAGCTGTGTTATATATGGTGGGATAGCTCTATCACAATATGTAATAGAAATTTTAGAAAAATTTTGACCATTTGGACTAGCCCTTCGACCAATTTTTGACCACCAAATTATAAGTGTTTTCAACCTATAGGTGGGGTCTGTAGTGAAAGGTTACCCCATTAGACATATTTTCCAACAATGGAGGCATTGCTTTGTGTCAAACAAAATATGTTGACACTTTACTACATTGTTTTGGCCTTGAGAATTGTAAAGCCATTGAAACTTTCATTGGAGACAAGGTTACAATTGAATCTTCATGATGCTCGAGATGTGTTTGATGCTCTGTTCGATGCCATTGGATGCCTAATTTATGTACACATTACTCGGTCTGACATTTAATATACCATCTGAAGGATGTGCACAATTATGCATAGCCCCGGTGTCAAACATATTTATATGGTACCCAATAGCTTCGATTGTTTTATCCCGAGGGGAGATCAATACTAGCATACTTACATGTTTTTTATGATTTTGATTGGGTTGGATGCTACGACATTCATGTGTCCACAAGTGGCTTTTGCTTCATGCTTAGTAGCTCATGCATATCTTGATTGAGCAAGAAGCCCATTATGGCCACTTCTAGTTGTGAGGTTGAGCATACTTCTCGATTGCTCTCATCACGTGAAAAGTTATCCCCCTTAAAAATTACTCCCAAAAATGTATATGTTGGGATAAAGCCCTTGATAGGCTTCTCTTAAGTTTTTGTAGCACTAGGGTTTTAATATTTTTAAGCGTAGGCTTAGATTTTATAAAAATACCTGTTAATTTTAAAAAGTTATTAGTCCTAGAAACCTCTAGCAAAACTTTGGTGCTTTGATACTTTGGTGACATCAACTATGTTGTATTGAGTACAGATTGGAGGACCCTTACTAGGGGACAATGACAAAGCTGGCCACATGGATGGATGAAGAACGATGGAGAGGTCTTTGGCTTCTATGATGTCTCGGATGATCAGAGCCAAGGCTTCAATACCCCAAGAGATCATTAGAATGGAGACATGGCAGCCTTAGTGGTGATTGAAGCCCTTACTAGATCGGTCTCTTTCACACATAATTTATGAGACCTTCCCAGAGATATATGCACATGTTTAGTTCTTGCGTCATCTCAAAAGTGGGCATTATAGAGAGATAGACTACTGATATGGACAGATAACATCCTGGTTTCAGAGACATGGTTTTAGCGTGGACATAGTTCCCCCCTTTCAGTTACGAGTATTCTTTAGAGGCTCCCTTTCTCACTCTAACACATAGAGTTTGCTAGACTTAAATGTCTGGATTTGATTCTCTTCAACACTAGGACGACTTGGATAGTGCATACTCAAGAGTTGGGAATGAAGATGGTTTTTTTGCAGAGAGCATCTTCACCAACTCATGACCGATGGGTTTCTGGTATGGCCCACCTATATGGATACACATTTATCATATGGAGTGTGATGTACCATTGAGCAGTTACGTCTTTCCATCAGCTGGCGATTTTGACTGGTAGATACAAAGGGATTCCAGCAGAGGATAGGATATATTACGTGTGCCATTATATACAAGAGACATCTGTACCGTTATCAGGATCAGAGATGCCCAGGTTTGTTCTTACTTGAGCTCTGGTGAGACATAGAAACAGCCTGCTGAGGCAATCTGAGAGACAGACTTGGAGGCAGTTTACATGTTATTTAAGGCCAGTCACAAGCACTGGACAGCTGATCTTGGATTTCACTCCCACTACAGGTACACTGGTTGTTAGTATGGCAGATCTTGGGAGATCCAAGCGCCCACTACTGTAAAAGAGTGAATCCCAGCATAGACAAGGACTTTAAAGGAGGATTGAAATCATTTCAGTATGCCACACTGACTTCCAGCTAGTTACATTGAGCTGATTTCACACTGACCGATGCTTGATTTCCTCTGAGAATCGAGATGGTGAACGTCCTGTATTGCCTTGTACTCCATGAGATTGTGTCTCCTCATTTTACTGTCGTACGTTTATTTTCCCTCCTTTTATATCATGACAATGACTAGAGAGTCTCTAGCTCATTCACCTTTCTAGTGGTTTCATTGGTCATTTCATTTCATTAGTCTCTCTCTCTCTCTCTCTCTCTCTCTCTCTCTCTCAGTTCTAGCTCAGGATAGGATATGTGGTATATGCCATAGGGAGCTGGAGACAGAGCTTCATTACATATGTCATTGCTTTGCATACTATGAGATACGGGGGTGCTTCCATTGCTTATTTAGAGAGGGCTTTGGACCATTCTCTAGAGTTATGGGATATGAGGACCAGAGATGCTTGGGTTTGTTTTTGCTTGAGCTGAGGAGACATAGAGATAGCCTATTGAGGCTTTCAGAGAGGCAGACTCAGCGGTAGGTTACAGATTACTTTAGGCCTGTCACTACCACTACACATCGAGATAGATACGCGACAGTGCAACAAAGCCCGGATCTCACTTCCTTCAGAGGCACATTGGTGGACCATGCGAGGGGCCTAGGCAAATCTAGGCATCCACAATTGTAGAGGAGGATGTCCAATTAGAGAAGAGGATTAGGCTTATCTTGGCACGCCATGTGTGATATCTAGTTAGAGTCTTGACTATGGAGGACATTGAGGAGATCCGACACAGACCGATTTAGGATTTCCTTTGAGATGGAGGACTGCCTACACCTTGATCTTTCCTTGGTTGATGTTGGTTTAGCCTTATACCTCATGAGATTGTACCCCCTCATTGTATCGCTCAAGCCTCTAGCCATTATTGTATCATCTAGAGAGTCTCTAGATTATATCCCCCCCCCCGCTCTATCCTTTTCACTACTGCACTAAGTTTTAGAGTAGTTGTTTAGTCTACACAGATTTGGTATCAAATTCACCAGCTCTTTAAGTTTTTGGTCTCATAGGTCATTTTGGCCTTTTGAAGACGTAAATATATCATTTCATTTCATTTCATTTCATTTCATCTCTCTCTCTCTCTCTCTCTCTCAGATTTTGTATCAGATTCACCAGTTTTGTAACTTTTGGTCTCATAGGTCATTTTGGCCTTCTGAAGACGTAAATATATCATTTCATTTCATTTCATTTCTCTGTCAGGTAGTCTGAGGTCTGCTCACGAGGGTCTTCTGAAGTCTCTGAAGTTTCCTACTGGAGATCATCTGAGGTCCGTGCGTCCAAATCGAAACCCTAATGCTGAGCTTAAAAGCTGGACTGCTGTTGGCAAACAGCATACCCTGTCACGTGATCTATTCCTTTTTAAACTGATGGAAGCTCACCTCAAGCAAAGGATAAATGCTCAGTCCACACAGACAGTATTTATCAATTCTTAGGGTTTTAGTGCAGTTCATCAGAGGGGTACTGATTACTGTTTCATACTGATCATTTCTACGAGAATTCATCAGCAGATTCGTTAATAAGATGACTGCATCTCATGGAGGTCCTATGCTGATTTGAAGAATTCACCTGAATTACTGCTGAAGATCTTCACAAGCAGGGTGGCCTCTCCACAGGGGTTTGAACAGGTACCGAACCAGAAGAGTTGAGCAAAAGTGCAGGAGAACAGAAATTTACAAAGCTTACTTGATTGATGGCTGGAAAGTAAATTAAACTCCCAAAAAAGGAATTTGTCAATCTATTTAGTTGTCTGTCAGAGAGCTCAAACGTCCATGAGAATTCATACCAAGCGCTTTAAGTAGTATAAGGCACTTTGTCAGGTATACACGGCAGCATGGCACCCCTAGGAAGGAGGGAATTGAAAGAAATGATCAACTGGCAGTCAAGGATGCAAAAAAAGAAGCGGACAAAGCTCTCAATCAAGAGATGACAAGGACAATAAGAAGAATAAAATCCTTGGAAGATCAAATAAAACATCTCAAGGAAAGAACAGGATGAATGGAAGGTAGAGACAAATCGTTTACAAGAACAAATAGTCCATTTGAAGATCTCCAAAGAAGAAGGTGAAATTACAAAGATAGATGATCTCAAAGAGGAAATAAAAAAAGAATGGAATAGAAGCATACAAGAACATATCAAATCCGGAGTTGACTCCACCCAAAACACGTGGGTAGAGGTGGCACACAAAAGTATCAGAAAAGAGGTTAAAGAAGATGTCATGAAGGATGGATATCTCAGAGCACAAGATACACTTGATGGGAAGAGGGTTAGATAGGCTCGTCATCTCCATATTAGGAATCACAGGCCTTCTAGAAGGTACATCAGCTGAAGTGGATGCAGAAGGTATATCAGCTGAAGTGGATGCATCAGATTTATGTCATCAACTGAAGGCATCAGATTTATGTCATCAACTGGATGCAGCTGATTTATGTCATCAACTGGGATACAATGCTTTTGAACCGTGCATGGAGAGTCAGGAGAGACACCACCAAAACACGAGCTCTAATTCTTCATATGAGCTCAGCACGGACGAGCATTGCTTTCTTCAAAAAGAGATCCATATTTAGAGGGCTCATAGGAAGGACACTAGTTATGGATGAGGACCTCACGAGGATGCATATTGAGCTTAGACTGCCTTGTATGCCCTAGATCTTAGAGGCCAGAAGAGAGGGGAAGATGGCCTTTTATTGTGATGGTAAGGTCTTCATGGATGGATGCCATATTAAATAGGGGAGCGAAGCTTGTGAGACATTGGGACAATCCGATATATTACTACGAGGAGCAATATGGAATTGCAGTGATGCACCATGGACAAGGCTCGATCGGCTTGAGAAGATATTAGAGGCACATGACTCTATCGTCATGGAGGCCCACAAGAGCCCAAAGAGATCTTCCCTACATGTCATGATTCTAGTGGGGGTCTACATCCAAGAGCACCATGAGATAGAGTATCTCACGTGGCTCGGGGAGGGGGGGGGGGGGGGAGTTGGTACTTTTGTACAAACAAAGTATTTAGAGACACATCCAGATCATGAGCAGAGATGAGGAGGCGCGACATATGTGGGTTCGGGTAGAGATCGCTTGAGAGAGAAGGGTCTACATAGCCATATTCGACTTCCCCCCCATGAGGGTCACGTTATGCTAGATGAGGTGATCTTGACGAGATGATCTTGACGAGATATCTTCCTAGAGGTAGAGATTCTCCGTATGCCATGTCACATTATTATCCTCTTGGTGATGTAGGAACTCTCTTTAAAACTCTCTTGAAGGCTTGAAATTCTAAACTCATGAATGATGTGTGTGCCACTCTCCTCCCATCCATTATACCCTTGCATCTAAAATAGTAACGCTTTGGAATGATCTAGTGCCGACATGTGGCCATCATGAAACACTCATCCCCATGACCATTGAATACCTTAGGATATCCCCAAGCTAGGGACCTTGGCTATGGCTAGCCCTTGTCCCACACACACATGAAATGGTCTCTGTAGACCAATGTCTAACACTCTCCCCCTTTCTAAAAATCATTGTCCTCAATGATTAATGAGGGAAAGTACTTGCGAACTAGAGCTTTTGATTCCCAATTAGAATCTGTAAGTGGTAATCCTCTCCAGGCTATTAGATACTCCTTGATGACACAGTTTCTTAACCATTTCTATCTCCGATCTAGGATTCTATATGGAGAATGATCTATGTTATCACTTTCTTGCAAAGAAACAATACCCTCTATTAGATTATCCTCCTTGGAAATTTACTTTCTAAGTTTAGTGACATGAAACATTGGATGGACTCTCCACTTTGGAGGAAGCTCTAATTGGTTTGAAACATCACTAAGCTTCTTAACTATCTTCCAAGGTCCACAAAACCTTGGTGAAAGCTTAGTAGCCCTATTAGCTACTTGCTACATCTTGGCTTCAACTATTTCTAAATTTGCTTGAAGATTTGCTAGGAACTCTGAAGTACGAGGACATTTCTTTGGCATTCCTATGGTACGAGGACCAGTGGTATTTATGCCATAGTTCATCTCAAAAGGAGACATTCCTGTCACTTTATGAGTTCTATTGTTATAAGAAAACTCTACTAGTGGTCTATCCTGATTTGACTACCTCTGAGACACATGCTCCCTCTTAGTATGACCATCTATCTGTCCATGATGAGCACTACTCATTTTCAATGACAATTTCAATTTGTCAAATACAAACTTCAAGAAGTGTCTTGTGAATCTAACATCATTATATGAAACTATGGATGTCGATAACCCATGCAATATGAAGACATGCTTGATAAATAGCTCCACTACTTGTGGAGCTTCTACCATCTCTTGCATGGGTATGAAATGAGCCATCTTCCTCAATCTGTCTACCTCAACTAGGATAGTATCCGGCTTTGGTAACCCCACTATGAAGTCCATGGATACATTGTCCCATTTGTGTTATGTAATCTGTAAAGAATGTAAAAGACCCGGTGTCTTAACCTTTTCTGCTTTGTTGACCTGACACATAAAGCATTGTTGAACATATGTGTGGATATTTTTGGCTAGTCTAGACCACCAAAATGTTCTTTGAACAAGCTGAATGGTCTTGTCAATACCAGGATGCCCTGCACGAGGAACATCATGGTAGCTAGAACGACCTCCTCTCCTATAATAGAGTCATCATTGATGTATCTAATGATCTGTAACAAATGTGGATCTTCCACATCTGCTTCCTTAATCGCTTGAAGCAATGAGCTTTCTAGATCTATAAAGCTCATTTGATACACTATCTGTGATAATGCATCAGCTCCAATATTCTCTTTGCCTCTTCTATAGAGCACCTGATCTGACTTGGAAGTTAGGGTTCCACAAATGTCCGAGCTCTCACAGTGGCTTCTCCTCATAATAGGGGCCTTACAACTTAGAGCACCATGGATCATTTGTGGTCACTTGAAGGTGGAGTATTAAGCATATCTAACACACGCATCCCCATTACCATTGAATACCTTAAGATATCCCTCGAGCTAGGGACCTTGGCTATGGCTAGCCCTTGTCCCACACACACATGGAATGGTCTCTGTAGACCAATGTCTAATACGTGAAGTCTTCCTTCTTGGAGACCTCAATGCATGCAGAGAGTCTCGATAGTGTGAGATTTATGATACTGCCACACATTATGAGGAGTCTAGACTAAGATGAGATGGGGTTGACTGAACACGGGAGGATAGAAGGCAATATGCCACAGGATATGACAAACATCTACTTGAACTTGAGAGTCGTAACCATCTCATTATTTATAACGGGATGCTGCACTAGCGTAGTTAGGTAGACTTACCTGCTATCCACACATGCTCGGCTCTATTGCTTGGACATACTTATGATACCTTCTCTTTCCATTGAAAGATGCCCTCCGGGCAGCGGGAGCTGACCGTACTTATCTCATTTTCACACTTCTCTCTCCTCTCTAGAGTCTACCCCAAACCCCTCCACCATAGGTCATTCCGCACAGCACAATTCATTTTACCTATGAGCTGTCATATATTTACACACACCATCTCAATTTGCATTTTGCTTTTGCTTGACCCACATGCCCCTCTCGACATCTTTACTTCATAGATTACTATTCTCCTTCATGATTCGACCATTCAGAGTTTTCCCCATCGCAAATATACACATCCACCATGCACAAGGTCTATGCCTCAAAATAGTTAGTATGATGAAGTGTGTTGTGAGTTATGTCGACAACTCAAGGTATTAGAGGCTCGAGGGGAGAAATCACATACAAACATGCACACGGTCGCATGTAGGCTCTTACCCATTGATAAAAGCCTGATACGAAGAAGCAGGATTGGGACAAATACCACTTGTTTATGACTAGGGACAATAAAGTTTGGGACGCGTATGCAAGAGGAGGATGCCTACTCTCATTTATGATCTAGAGATATGGAAGAGATATGCAGAGGGCCTTTATCAGATAGCAGACCCGCCATCCCTACCCCAGAGGGAAGACGCTCGACTATCTCCTATTTCTTTGCACTGAAGATGGTTAGCAGAACTATTTTACTTATGCAACATGGCATACTTAGAGATCCGTTTGGATTACAAGCAGAACATCTTATCTATGGGAGAGAGACCCTTGTACCACTCATTGCCCACCTCTCCAACCACGCTCTGGTTGAAAAGTTTCCGGATTTGTGGATAGAGCATATTATCGTGCTCATCCACAAATCTAGAAATGTTTTGGATCCAACTACCTACCTACATTGATGAGATAGCTACTTCATTCGATAGCGAGGAGGTGAGGTAGCTGAGTTGGGGGAGACCATAGTTCATGTCCTACTATATGTATATGATATTGTACTGATCTCAAAGTCAAAGGAGGGACTACAACATCACTTGCAAGCTTTCGATGATTTTTGCTTGCATAGAGGTCTCTTAGTGAACCTTGGTAAAACCAAGGTACTCTTTTATGGTGGATTGGGGGGGGGGGGGGTCATTGAGGTCACTGGCTCATATGTATAACTGGGAGTGACTTTCACAACAATATTCGGGTCCTTCACTAAGACCCAGGCGATCCGTGTTCGACTTATCCAAGGCTACGCAACATTAGCATTGATGGAGAGAGAGTACCATCAAGCACACTTCTAGGAACCCCGCACAAAGGGGTGGCTATTGGTCCACACTCGCTCTACTGTATGGTGCCTCGATATGGGGACCAAGCCTACCCGATTCGATATGGTCACTAGTCGAGAGACCCTAGATACTCATGAGAGCTAGGCTTATTCATAGTAAGCCCTTGATGCCATGTGATAATATCAGAGAAGAGCTTGCTATGCTACCGATGCTAGTTAAGGCGCTCTTCCAGACAATTTGCTTGCTACACAGATTCATGTGATGTTGCCCTTTTAGGGGACACCTCTTCTTGGTATGCTTAGGCTTGAGATTGGATGATGAGATATCGATTAGACATAGACAGATTACCACCGATACAGTATCTCTCTAGACAAGAGAGGAACAGGATCATCCGACAGGAGATATGGCACACATATATACAGAGGACTTGGCCGGTCTACTTCCCATGAAAAAGCTCTACTATCGAGAGCTTTTTCTATGTACATTAGATCAGGGATTTATAGATACTCCACATTACGTGAGGACTTACCTGCCTCATCGTCTCCTAGTAGCCATTGGACAGCTCTGAGTATCATCATAGCAGCTAGAGATCGTGTGTGGGTGAGCTAGGGGGATACCGAGAGAGGAGCGCATGTGTCCAATATGCTGGATGGAGGTCGAGAGTGAGAAGCACTTTGTGGTACAATGCCCAAAGTATTCAGACCTTAGGATGGAGTTCCAATAAGAGAGCTCATCACAGCATTGCATGATGAGTGTGAATCAGGGTTGACTTGGACGCTATCTCATAGCCACATATCATAAAAGTGATCGGTTTCTACATCCTAGACAGACCTAGAGCACAGGTATGCTGCAAAACATCACTGATTTCTTCCAGAGAGTGGAGGCATGTTTGGCTTTCCTTCCGTCCACTATAGGACTCACAATTCAGGAGTCTCAGGCACAGTGGGCGAGATGAGGGCCCCACGTTCCTAGATATCGGATACCGTGATTGTACGAGGACGAGCTTATGAGGATACGTTTACGACATGACCAACAGAGGGGATACCATCCATCCCACTCAGGCTCATACGTTTAGATTGTTACTTCCAACATAGTGTAGTCATTATCTGTGGTACCGGAGCTACAGTCTAGCAATCCATTGCGCTACGTGGTCATTTTCTGCGGAGACAGAGCCACGCCATCATCATTCCATACCTTACACATCACTCGATTCAATTTCGATTTTACCCACTTTTGTTTTTGGCATACTGGGATGACTTTCAATTGTATATGGTTGTCTCATAGGCCAACTTTGGCCTTTCGAAGACATTAATCTCTCTCTCTCTCTCTCTCTCTCTCTCTCTCTCTCTCTCTCTCTCCCCCCCCCCCCTCAAAAAAAAAACAAGACCCCCCTCCCCTTCTCCCTCTCTCCAAGGCTCCATCCCTTCTCAGATACACCAGGGATATACCATATGATCAGCTGGGTTTAGTTTGTATTAGTTTTGTATCAGTTTGTTTTCATTTGTCTTCCAGGTAGACAGATGACATACACATCGTGTAGACCTGATTTGTCTCATAAGCCGAGTTTGGCCTGACAGAGATGTTTTTTTTTCCTTTCCTTCTCCCTTTCTTTCTCATATGGCTGTTTTTCAATTTTCTGGGCTACTTAAAAACGGTACTATTGGAAATGGGAAGTACTCGAAATATTGTACAATGAAATTAACACGTTAGCCTGAGCGATTTCTTGATTCATTTCAATTGTGTTGTCTTGAGGCTTATTTCTACAATCAGAGCCATTTCCTGTGTTTGTGGTTGGTCAACTACATCCTGATATTTCTTACTCAAGATCTTCCACTCCAAGAAAAGGTATAGTCTTCTGGGGTGCAAGCAGAAGCAAGTAGATTGGTTTATATGTCAAACAAATACATGCACGAATGTATCTATGTAGCATGCTGAATAGATGGGTGGATATGTTTTGTTCAGTAAGAACATTTTATTTTTGTGGGAAAATCAAAGTCACTCTCGACTATGTGCATTGATTTCCGAATATTTTCAAGGTAATAGAGCACATTTTGATGAAAATTAATTTAAGAAAAGAAATTCATGTATCTTGTCTAATTTTGCAGTGACAAGAACCATGGGTGTGGAATGTCTTCGCTTGAAATTGCCTATTATCACTGTTCTTCTACATCCAGGGACGGTAGATACAGATCTTTCAAAGCCTTTCTCACGTAATGTGTCTCCTGATCACCTCTTCACCCCTACTGCGTCTGTTGCTAAGCTATTAAATGTCATTGACGGTTTAAAGCCAGAGGACTCTGCGAAATTCTTCAATTATGACAAACTAGAACTTCCTTGGTGATGTACTAAAACAGTTCATCAAGAAGAAAAATAAACAGACATCTGAGGGAGGGTCGGATTTTCTTTTGTTGCTTGTCCTTTCGTAGCTCAGATCCAATTGTGTGAGTTTTGTATGTAAACTGTTCCAGTCACCAGTTTATCACTCCTTTATCATCCTTTCTGCGGACGTGAGTAAATTATGGTCAGATCATAGATGCACACCAGAATCCATGCTTTAAATGTTCCAGAGCTTATCATGAATTTTACTTTTAATGCATTTCACAACCAACCAAGTCATGTTATTTGATGTCCAGAACTCCAATTCCTGGAATACGAAAGGCACACAGAATGAGAGACTTTGTTATTGATAGAGCTAGAAATAGGGGAGAGAATAATCGGATCTTTCTGCCGAAGGAATAGGCTGAAGGATAAAGGCGCATTGAATTAAGCACATAGATCCAACATGCAGATGGGTTTACACGATTAACGTTTTAAATAAAAAATAAAAAATAAAAAATAAAAAATTTCTAATAATAATCTTTTAATCTGCATAAGCATGAGATAAAGTCTTACAGCAAATGAACAGGCAAAAGATAAAGTCCATTCAGTTAATCACATAAATGATGGAACATACAGATGCGTATACATCATTACTTTTCATTTTTTTTATCTGCGTAAGCATGAGATGAAGTTTCCTAGTTCTGCTCTATTACCGTCAATACTCAGAACAAATTGAGTGCCGTGGGCCAGTCATGCAAACATTAATAGCTCACTGATCTGAACATGGTCAGTTCAACAAACAGGGAACTCTCTTTTCATTTCATGATGATTGGGTGCACACCTCATATGAATGGATGTTTCTGCCTCATTGGTCGATTTGGCTCTTCGTAGACATTAATGTAAATCTCTCTCTCTCTCTCTCTCTCTCTCTCTCTCTCTCTCTCTCTCCCCCAAAAAAATGTCATTTTGCTTATTTAATGGATTAGCCCTCAAACATGCCATGTCTGGATTCCTCTCTCATAGCTTTTTGTAGTTTGACAATGCCATTATCCTTTCACCTCCTCCTAATACGTTTTATTTATCAATGTTATTTCGCTACCAGACATCGTACCGGATACGCGACATTTTTATTTTTGGCATCATAAGTCATTTTGGCCTTTTTGAAGGCATTTGCGTCTCATTTCATCATCTCTTCCATCATTTGTTGGCATTCTGCTTTTTTCTTCATATCATCGCATTCGATTGCATTCAATTAATATTGCAATTCATTTCATCTCATTTTGTTAGTTTTGGTATCGTAAAACATGAAGGCTTTGAAAGGCATTAATATATCATTTCATTTCAGTTCAGTTCATTTAGTTTCATTTCATCTCATCTCATCACATATCATTTCATTCTTCCCTGCCATCATTCGACATTCTGCATTTTGTTTCATATCATCCCATTCGATATTGTTCCAATGCTTTTCATTTCATCTCATTTCATCCTCAATGCACCATCATTTCCTTCCATTCTCAGATTTTTATTTAATTTCAATTCATTCGAACACATCTTTGTTCATCTTATCTCATTCTCAATCCCCCCCCCCTCTCTCTCTCTCTCTCTCTCTCTCTCTCTCTCTCTCTCTCCCCCCCCCCCCCCCCCCCCCTCCCCTCTCCCCCTCCACCTGAAAAAAAACCCCTTCCATCCCCTTTCAGGAACTAGACTACATGTGAACACATTCATGGTCTCCTCGCTCCCCAAATTGACATAGTCAACTATGAAGACCACATTTATAGATAACCAACAAGTAGATAAGTCAAGTGGAGAGAGAGAAAGAGAAGAATCGAGAGCCACCCTCAAGTCATGAGTTGAGGAGAAAGCAAGTACGAGGGCTGAAATGGACTTGCTAAGGGGAGAATCTCAACAATCAAACAAGAGTTGGGTAAACCAAAAGCAAATAGGAGCCTCATGAATGAATTTCAGCCCTCAATGATGAAGAAAAATAAATAACACAAGGAGCAATTATGAGCATTAAAAGAGAGCAAGAAAGCAAGAACCTCTTCTTCAGTGAAGGTCATTACCCAAAACACAAAATAGAATGGACAAAGCAGAAAATTGTATAGAGGTTGCTAAGAAAGGCAAGCCAAAGAAGCTGCAACCCCCTACTTCCGCTATCATCAACATGAAATGTGAGGAAGAGCAAAAGAGGTGCTCATATGCTTTGTATATGAGAGTAATTTATCTATAAGATCACGATAAAGTTGAAGAGAAGGTGAAGGAGCACATGGGGATGATGGCACAACTTCAATACACATGAAGGTATGGAGGGTGGGCAAAGGGGGAGGGGTGTTGCAATAGGAAATGGGGCTTCCTAATTTTCCAAAAGAACTTGTTTTTGGAGGTCAATCATAAAAAAATGGTCCTTTGAACCTTATCTTGTTTGGATTTTTTGTTTCCAAATTATGTAGTTATCCAAGGAGAGCTCTCAAACATGTATTTGATTATTTACATTTAGTAATTTTTGTAAAAAGTGATACTAGATGGGGGGGCTACTACAAAAGGACCCATCTCCCTCATTTTATAGAACTTTTTGCTCTCTTGAAGTTGTGAGAAGTGAAGATAGCTTTTCTTCAAAAATTTGTGATTGCAAGTTTTCTACACTTCCTAGTTGTTCTCATGGCTTATGTGTGCTTGCAATTAAACTTTGAGTGTTTCTCAACCCCTATCTATCCCTTGAGCACTTGTTTGTACCATTTTTCAGTAAAATCATGCTTGTTTGAGCATGATTTTTGCATTTATGATTTCTGTAGCATGTCTACATTTAATTCAAGCAAGTTTTTCTATGAGCTTCGATGTTTACACACATATTCGTAACAAGATTTGTCTTAGTAGGTGCATTGAGCTAAAATTTATGAGTGTTTTTGTGTGCATGCGTTAGAGTGGTCTCCAACTTTGATTAAGGGATTGAATGAGGTTATTCACTCACTTCAAGTATCCATCACATTTGTCTCAAGGCACCGATTGCAACCACTTTGAGTATACTCCTTTAGTTGATATTTTTTACGCATCTTTTCTCTTAATAGTAATGCAATAGAACACTTTTGACTGTGTTGGTGGGGAAAACATCTTCATGGGAGCATATATGATGGTATGAAGTCTTTTTGAAGTGAAAGTAAGTTTGGATGTGGTTTTTGAGTCTCTTCATGAAGGATGTGAGTGATAGTAAGTAGGCTAGAAAATATGCCATTAGCATAGGGAAGAGAAGGAAAGTAAGTCATGAGTTTGGAGACTGATTAGAACAAAAAATCATGAGGATTAATTGATTCTATGTCCTTTTTTTGTCGTGAGTTTCAAAGTGGCAAGCTCAAAGAAGCTACAAAAGCTTGGTTTGAGAAGATAGTAAGATATGACGGGACAATTGTGGCATACCATTCAATAGAGATGGCAAGTGAAGGATGGGTTTCTCCTACACTAAGAGGGCATCTGACATTGACTAACATAATTTGTGTCAAATTATTCCTAATAAAAGATATTTAGAAGAATTTCTATCTCTTTCATAGAGAAGGCAAGTGAAGGTTGGATTCTCCTACAGTAAGCGGGAATATGACATTGACTAACATAATTTGTGTGAAATTATTCCTAATAAAAGATATTTAGAAGAATTTCTATATAGACAAGACAAAGAAGTGGTTTTTCACCTTGAATGCAAGGGCGCCACCTATCAATAGAATCACAATGTGTGAATACTAAAGCATGTCATCATCAACAATACCTTTTGAGTACATTGATAAAGTAAGGAATATCTATAAGCCCATGAGTGAAGTTGAGAGAGAGAGAGAGAGAGAGAGAGAGAGAGAGAGAGAAAGAAAGAAAGAAAGAAAGTCATATTAACGTCTTCTGGAGGCCAAACTTGGCCTATGAGACAAAAACCATGTACAAGTGTAGTAACCCTGTGTAGAAGATAAAATGAAATAAAAAGTATATCGCTACACAAAGTTATATAGGGCTGGAAAAGGCTGGGGAGACGTGGCTCTGACTCTGCAGATAGTGGCCACCTAATACATGGGGGATCCAAAATGTGAGTAAAACGCCCTAGCTACTGGTGATGGGTGGAGGTGGGTGTAGTATGTGGTACATCGGTGGTGGTCTCAGTGCCTCTTGAAGGAAGACAACCCAGGGGGTGGTGGTACGCCTATGCTCCATCATGTGGTCGTAGGCAATCCTGATGCGTGAGATATCCTCCTGATATAGGCGTGGTCGACGATATCCGCCCATGCGTGGTCGGCGCCGTGCTCTCTGTGCTGCTGCCTGGTGTAGCGTGAGCCCTATAGATGGACCTCTCTGATGTAGCTCAACTCGCTGAAAGAACTGCGTAATGGTCTGCTGGGTACTCACCCGTGGCTGATGTATGGGCTGTAGTGACCGCTCTCGCCTCTCGTATGCTGCTGTGAGAAAGCGTCCCAAGCATCTCTGGTCTCCCATAGTCATGCACAGCTGGAATGACTCCTTGATCTGGAACTGTGCTCGTAGGTCTAAGTATGCTGGACATCTGATAAAAAAATCCTCCTCACTCTCTACCTCTTTCTGGCATACTGGGCACCACCTCTCCTCACGGGGGACTCCCTTGGACCGACCCCTCTCAATCTCGAGCTGATGTGATGAAACCCGGAGCTGCCCAATGACGACTCGTAGGTGGTGGGGAAGGTAGGTCTGCATGTATCTCGGGATCTCGATGAAGCCCGTGCCCGATATATGTAGAAAATGCTCGCGGTAGTAGAGCATTTTCGGTGGCAATGTACCCCTAGGGCTCACCCATGTGCTCTGTATGTATGTATGCCATATCTCCTGACGAATGATCCTATTCCTCTTTTGATGAGAGAGCGAGTAGGTGGGTGCATGAGAGTCGTACTGTAGGTGGGTGCATGAGAGAGAGAGAGAGAGAGAGAGAGAGAGAGAGAGAGAGAGAGAGAGAGAGAGAGAGAGAGAGAGAGAGAGAGAGAGAGAGAGAGAGAGAGAGAGAGAGAGAGAGAGAGAGAGAGAGAGAGAGAGAGAGAGAGAGAGAGAGAGAGAGAGAGAGAGAGAGAGAGAGAGAGAGAGAGAGAGAGAGAGAGAGAGAGAGAGAGAGAGAGAGAGAGAGAGAGAGAGAGAGAGAGAGAGAGAGAGAGAGAGAGAGAGAGAGAGAGAGAGAGAGAGAGAGAGAGAGAGATGTGTTAATATATTTAGGTAGTGATGTGTGTGAACACACTAGGACCGTCGAGGCACTTTTTCACCTCTTTAGGAGGTTTTTTTCCCCGGCTTGTTATACGCCTATAACCTGTCATATAATCCTAGCAGGGGATGGTTGAACCATAACTTAAGAGATAAGAGTAGGAAGTAATCCTCATCCATGGCTTTTGGGGCTAGTGGTTAGCCCATCATATTCCTAGCTAGGAGGTTGTGAGTTCAATTCTCAACATTGGTATCAGAGCCTAGTTGAGGAACTTGGGGTAGATGGAGGTAAGGTGCCTCATTTGGTGGCACTTGGAAAAAGCACTTGTCCTTGGTGATTGTGAAACTGGCCTTAGATGAAGGCGCATGGGCATTTGGGCACCTACAGAGGGTGGGATAGGTCTAAGTTTGGTCCAAGCACTAGAGGTTGAGGTTGGTGGAAGCACTCATGCTTGGAAAGTGGATCGAAGAGAATTAGAAGGGTCCACAAGTGAGCATTGAGGGCAATGCTCAATCTAAGGGGAAAGAAATGTCACATAATCCTAGCAGGGGATGATTGAACCATACCTTAAGAGACGAGATTAGAAAGTAATCCTCATCCATGGCTTTTGGGGCTAGTGGTTAGCCCATCATACTCCTGGCTAGGAGTTTGTGAGTTCAATTCCCAACATAACCCTAACAGGTCATATATCTTTGTACATTCTCTTGGTAATACATTTAATATTATGTGTTGTGCTCCAAGCTTCTTCTTCTTCCATGCGCTGTTCGCGTGCTTCCGTAGACCTCAAACTCAAACAATTGGTATTAGAGCAGGTCGACGCTTCATCTAGGGTGTCGTAGACACCCCTCTGATCACAGTCTCAAAATTGCATGAAATTTGGTGAGCATACTCACGATGATTAGGAGTTCAAAATAGCTTTGTTGTCTGGTATCAAAATTGCGACCTCAGCTCGTTTTGGCCTTCGAACACACTATCATAGTGCCTATGTAGGCAATTTCATCTTTTTGTGCCAAAGATATATACATGTTTTGGTTTGCCAGTATAAGCATCTTGAAGTCTGCTACAAGTTTCGCAAAACTCGATAGGATAGTGTTGTTCAACTTTTAAAGATACAATCATTCTTTTGCATTAGGATATTTTAGTCAATGGCCATGGTTGAAAGCAATGATATATTGACTGTTGAGGATAAGTATCCATGGATGGTACCAATTACCCATTATGGGCTTATATGATGCATCATGTATTGGTTGTAAAAGGACTGTGGAATATTATGCAGGGTTGTTGAAAAATGTCCTATTACACCTGCAAACACACTTATTAAAGGTGATGCAAATGGCATTGAAGATGGTGATATTCTTCAGGTTCCTATTCGTGCTGAGGTTTTTGCTGCACCTATTGTAGAAAAACTTTGTTGGGATGGCAAAGATGCTCAGGCACGTGCATTGATAGCCTTGTCTATCAAATATGCCATTATTCCTCACATTCACTCTTGAAAAATAGCAAAGGATGTTTGTGATACACTTACCACTTTATACCAAGCAAGGAATGAGGCTCGTTGTTGCCTACCTCCGAAAACAGTTGGAGAGTGAGCACACAAATGAAGGAGGTTCCATGGACAATTTTTTGACAAAGATCAAAGATTTGAAGGAGCAGTTGATTTTTGTTGATGAAATCTTTCCTGATAGTTCACTTGTGCAGACTGCTCTAAATGATCTTCCAAATTCATATCAAAGTTTTGCTTCTACTCTTCGATTGATGATGAAAGGAAATCCAAATGCCTTGACATTCGAGGAGTTAGTTTCTGTTCTATTGCAAGAAGATCAGTCTAGGTAGAACACGTCCATTGTGTGTGTTGTAGATCAAGCTCTCCTTGCTAATCAGAAGGGCAAAGGTAAATGAAGCTCATCTACTAGTAAGCAGAAATCTGCTAATTGTGCACAATGAAAGAAAGATGACAGAGACGAGAAGAAAACAGAAAAGCAGAAATTGTTTTGCAAATATTGTTAAGGAAATGATCATGTCATAAAGAGTTATCCAAAACTAGATGCAAAAGAGGCAAAGAAGAAAGAGGCTGGAATGGTTGTTGTAGAGGCCTCTACACCCAAAATAGAGTCTGCTAATCTTCTGTAGAATGAAGAATGGGCATTTACCACTATTTGCAATTATGACCTATCTTATCCCGAATAGTGCATGTCTACAGTAGACTCAGATGTTTGGTACTTTGATAGTGGGCAACCAAACATATTACCTCAGAGCACAGTTTCTTCACTTCACTTGAGCCTACCCCTATAGGGAATACTATCACATGCACCAACAACTCCTCTTATCCTATTATGGGAGTTAGTAAGATCATTTTGGCTACTGCTGATGGTAGTTCTTTTACATTGTTGCATGCTTTATTTGTGCTAGGGATCAAGAAGAATCTGTTATCAGTTTCAACATTAGCCAAGATCGGTTTTGTTGTGAAATTTGTTGATAAGCAGATATATAGTTCACGATCTATCTAATGGATTATAGCTTCTAGCATTTTATGCGATGGGTTGTATAAGATCATAGACTTTGGAAAAATTGTGAATGATTTAGTATGTATAGTACATGATTCTCAAGCTATGTCTAATGCAAAGCTTTGGCATGAATGCTTTGGTCATTTGAATTTTGCTAGTTTGCTATGCATGCAAAAATCTGAAATGGTGTCCTCTCTGCTTAGACTTGAGGCACCTGGTAAACATGTTTGCGAAGGCTATGTTTTAAGCAAAATGCAGCATTCATCCTTTCCAAAAGATAGTTCAATTGGAGCTACTTAGAAATTGCAGCTTGTTCATAATCATGTTTGTGGTCCTATGCAGAGACCTTCTTTTGGGAACTACCTTTACTTTGTGACTTTCATTCATGGGTGTATCCACTGAAAGCAAAGTTTGAAGTTTTTATGTGCTTCAAACAATTTTCGGTTTTGATTGAAAATCTGTCAGCATGTGAAATGGGCATCCTTTGTTCTCATCGAGGGAGGGAATATATGTCTTCTGCCTTCAATGGATTTCTGGTTGAACATGGGACAAAACATCAGTGTACAATGCCATATACACTTCAACAAAATGGAGTTACTAAAAGGAAGAACAAGTCACTCATGGAGATGGTGAGGTCTAGGGTCAAGAGTCAAGTTTTACCACATAATTTCTGGCTTGAGGTTGTTATTTGTGTAGGATGTGTACTTAATAAGTATCCCACTAAAGCATTGCAGTCTATCACTCCATATGAGGCTTGGCTTGGTTGTAAGCCATCTGTTGCTCACCTACATGTCTTTGGTTGTCTGGCATATGCATTAATGTTTGAACAACAACATAGGAAATTGGATGATAAAGCAGTGAGATGTATTTTTGTTGGATACAATTCTAAAATCAAAGGCTATCATCTGTATCATCCATAGAATAAACACATTCTCGTTAGCCGTGATGTTGATTTTGTGGAAGATGCTATTTAACCATTACTTTCATGTACTAAGGAGACATAAGTTAGCTCCAAAGTTATGTATGATACTTTGCTTCCTCTTTTTAAAGGTGGAAAGTATAGTGCTAGTCCAATGAGGCAATTTCTCAACCTTTATAGGTTTCACATGATGATGTAGATCATTCCATTTCTCGTGCAAATTTACATGATGCACTTATTGATGAGAGAATTGATATAGAGGAGGAAAAAACTATGCCTAAATGGTTGGTGTAGATTTTGTCAGATAGCAAATTAGATGCATCTCTATCATATCGTACTCGTTTAGGCTCTCATAGTGCTTCTTTTGCATCAAGTTTCTATGATATGGCTGCCTCTAGTCTCTGTGATGAGAATGAGCCTATTTAATTTGATGAAGCACAAAATTCAGAAAATTGGATGGCTGCTATGCAATCAGAATATGATGCTATTATGAAAAATGGTACTTGGTCTTTGTGTGACTCACCTCCTAGCAAGAAGGCCATTGCCACTAAGTGGGTATACAAGCTGAAGCATAAGCTTGATGGATCAATTGAGAGGTATAAGGATATGCTTGTTGCAAAGGGATATGCTCAAGAAAGAGGCATTGATTTTGATGAGACCTTTGCTCCTACATGCCGAATGACTATTATTCATAGCATTTGTGCACTTGCAGCTCATCATGGTTGGAATGTACTTCTGTTGGACATTAAAACTGCTTTTGTGAATGGTAACTTGCATGAAGAAGTGTATGCTTTTCAACCCCGTGCTTTTGTGCAGAAAGGGCATGAAAACAAAGTGTGCAGGCTGAAAAAGGCATTATATGGTTTGAAGCAAGCACCACGTGCTTGGTATGACAAGCTAATGCCTACTTGATTGCACATGGTTTTAAGAAGAGCCCAATTGAGAGCACCTTATATGTTAAGCGTGCAAATGATGTGCTTCTGATCATTGTTTTCTTTGTTGATAACATGCTGCTCATTGGTCCTCTTGAGAAGCATATTGTTGATTTTAAGGCTGATTTACATGCCTCATTTGAGATGTCAGATTTGAGGCATTTGCATCATCCTTTGGGCATTCAGTTTATGCAAGTTGATGGTGGAATAGCTTTGTATCAAACAAAATATATTGACATATTATTGTAGCGTTTTGACCTTGAAGATTGCAAACCTACCGCCGCTCCTATGGAAACAAGTTTCTAGTTGAGTCTTTGTTAGAAGAAGCATTTTTTGAAGAGAAATATTTGTAAAATGTCAAAAAATTGTAGAAATATTTATGCAAATGATGTAAAAATGAGGAAGAGTCTTCCTCATATAAATTAGAATCATATGTATTTTTTCTAGAATTTTTGGAAGCTCTTTGATAGTATATTTTTATATTAGAAGGGAAAAAGGACCAAAAATCAAGTGTGAAAAGGGACATTTGAAAATGTATAAAAGATAATTTCCTCTATTTTGAGAGGGTTGGTTGTATTATTTGTGCTATCCAAGTAATTTGAAGAGCTCTACTTGCAGAAATCGTGTTTTCTTCCTTTCAAGTACTTTCTTTAGATTTGTTGAGTCTATTCTATGTGTGATCCATGGAATTTGCAAGCTCTATTGTGTATTTCTCATTGATGTGTATGAAGAGAGATGATTCTTGATGTATGGAGTGAGAAAGTGCTGAAAATTAGAGCTGGAGATGGAAATCGTCAATTTTCATAGAATCGTGATTGTCTCGTCTGAAGGTTACAGGTATCATTTTTGGGATTTGACTTCATAATTGTGTTGTGCTGAGAAAATAACACACTTTAGGCACCAAGATTATTGAAAATGGTGTAGTGTAGCTCAAGATACTCAAAACCCTAGAAATTTCTCTTCATCTTCATCATTTCTCAGAAATCCAGTTATTTTCCTCTTATTCTTGGATTCCATTAACTAGAAGGGGTTGTGGGCTTTGTATACTTCTCGGATTGACAAATGTAAGATGTATTGTTGATTCTTTATGCTAAAATGATTGAGAGGACAACTCCAACTCCAAAGGGTAACAACAAATATTTTTTGGCGTCGTTGCTAGGGAAGTAAAGCAAAAGCTTCATTGAAGTTTGGACCTTGCTAGATCTTCCATTGTTGATGGTATTGAAAGTAAAGTGCAGGTGTGTGAAAAACGCAATCAAGATAGTTGAGGATAAGGTAAAATGTGACTATCTTTGCATTTGTAGAGTGCTTTTTGACCAAGTACCAAGCAAAATTGTTGATCTTGGGAAAGATGACATGATTGCATTGAGGAAAGTCAAGTAAAGTAGCTATATGCAAATAGATAAGATCCATTTGTTTAGCTAAAGACAAAGCAACAGTCTTGAGAAAAGAGTTATTTGCATCTTGAAAAGAAGAATGTTTGAGTTTATCTTTGCATGAATGGATAATTGCACTTCTTAGCACATTTTTCTTTGGGAAGCTCTGCTCATAAACTCATTAGATTGCAAGCATAAAAGAGTATAACCAATCATGAAACAAAAGGTTAATGGACCTCTCAACAAGAAAACTCTAAAGTAAGTGTTTACCTTGATTTAGGGAAAAATACTAAAAAAATTCATAAAATCCATCAAAAAATTCAAAAAAAATTATTTTTTCTAAAAAAAGTTGGACTGGAGTATTATTGTTGAAAGTAGAAGAGAAAAAGTGGAAAAAAATTCTGAAAATTGAAAAAAATAATAATAAGTGAAAGTTACTATCCAATTTCTCAAAAAATATGTTTCTTATGAGTTTGATGGTGTATAATTGCAGGTGACAAGTGATTTGGAGTTGGTGAAGAATCTTGAAGAGGACTAAGAGGAAAGAAAAATAAAAAACTGCAAAAACAGGAAGTTCAAAAAAGAAAACATGATTCTCTGCATAGGATCATGATTTTCTGTAAGGAAAAGAATTTGAATTATTTTTGCACATTTGGGTATTGAGGTAAGTGGTTGTAAGAGATTTTCATAAAGTGGATGAGTAAAGAAAATCAAATTTCAAAATAATAGTGAGAATTGAGCATCAAGTGAGTAGATTGAAAATTAGGTACAGAATCGCGATTTTCACCAGTGGGATGAAGGGAGTAACTTGTGATGAAAAGTTAGGAATTGTGAATTAAAACCATAAAATTGTTGAAGGATAAAAATTGAACAAGTGAAAAGTGAAAATCCTGAGAAAATCGCAAAAAATCGCAATTGTGTAAAGTCTATAAAACCCTAGAATCTCAGAAAAAAAGCTCATTTGAGTGAGGGAGAGAGAGAGAGAGAGTGTACAGAATCACGACTTCCTGCAACCACAAAGCTTTTGGATATTTTTGATCAAGCAAGCAAGGTAAGGAATGTTGAAGAAACACTCATGAATTTGACAAACAACATAAAAAGAGAAAAAGAAGGAAGCAGAATCAGAGGAAATCAAAAGCCTTAGTGGAGGGACAAATCCACGACCGTTATGTACAGTACAGAATCTCCCAGGATCAGAGTCCGTTACCCCGAATCAAACTGTACAAAGAAAGAACGTGCAAAAGAATAATAGAAGGGAAGTGCGAACAAGAACGTGCATGAGAAGAGCGCGCAGTATAAATAAAAGCACAAATAGAAGAAGACATGGGGATGGAATGATATAGAGAATAGAGAGAGAAGAAATATAGCAGATGTGCAGAGACGCAGAGATACAAATAGAAGACGCCATAGATCGCGTATGTAGAAGAAGACGCCAGAGATCGCGTATGTATAGATGAATAACAGAAGCCTGAGATATCGGGCATTCATCTGAGAGAGATGGTAATAAGAAACTACTCAGTATAGGAGAGTTTTTGTAGCTTGAGCAAGAAGAGGCCAAGCTCACTTGTACACATCTTCTCTAATAGAAAACACATGTTCATGTGGATGTTTGTGCGTATTGTTTGTATGCGAAAGAAACAGAGTATGTTTACGTGACAATAAAAGTTAGTTAACAGTTGACGTTTTTCTCAGTAAACGCATTTTCGGTCAGTCACAATTCTTACTGTAAACGTGTTTTTCCGGTAGAAGAACGAAGTAGATCTCGCAGAGTAATGCGAAGTTTTGTATGAGAGATAGCTCATTCTGTAGCTAGACATCTCTACTTTTAGTTGATTAAGTTTTCCGGTGGAAAAGATATCTACACATAGTACAAAGTCTAACCAGAAAAAGGTCGTCTGAACTAGTGAACTTTCTTCATAAACTTTAGAAAGAGTTCAGTAAGTTAAGGAAGCTTTTGCGTCACTTCCTTACTTCATGTATGTTCACTTGAAGTAATTATAATCAGAATTGAAGTTCATTTCGGTACAATTCCGGTACGATTACGGTGTCAGTCCAGTGACAGTCCGGTGAAATTTCGGTGAAATTTTTCCAGTGAATCTAGAAGCGCAGTCTTATATGTTGAGCGCTAGACTTTGCTAAGCTATTGATTGATTACAGAGGTGTTCTGAATCACTCTAGCTTGGCTCTTCTTGGGCGTTGCGGTTTCCGCAGGCTTAAAGGTTCAGCCTTCGTCGCGTCGACAAGGAGTGGTATCAGAGTAAAGAAGTATACCACACATCCGCAACAGTGGTATCAGAGCCAGGCATATCTAATCAGAGCCCAGATTATTCACCATTGGTGGAAACAAGAGCCAGTTAACCACAACGAGTGGAACCAGAACGAGAAAGATTCTGAAGAGCAGAAAGATTCTCAAAAAGCTCACCGGAAGTAATAGAAACAAGAAGATCATGGCAGATCACGTTACTATTGATAAGTTGGACAGAGATAATTATCCCGCATGGGTAATGCGCATGGAAGCCTTACTTATGAGTAAGGACTTAATGATGTACGTGACTGGAGAAGAAAAGAAGCCGACTTTCGAAGATGATAGTCAACCGGAAAAAGAAGAATTAGAAGCCTTGAAGCTGTGGCAGAAGAAAGATGCAACGGCAAGAGCCTACATCTATAATACCGTAACAGACCATCTACTACCGCACATTAGAGGTCTGGAGAAAGCAGAGGACATATGGAGTGCATTGGAAGATCATTTCCAAAATACTACGAAAGCCAGGAAGGCTAGTTTATGGTCCGAATTTACGACATTCAAAAAGAAGTCGAGTCAAAGCATAAGTGACTATGTCACTAAAATGAAGGATCTAGCAGATAGTCTTGGATCCATAAATGAAGAAGTCGAAGATCATAGATTGATAGCGCAAGTGCTCACAGGTTTGAGAGGAGATGAAAGGTGGAAACCTTTCGTACTATCAACTGAACTCTCCTTAAATCATTTTGTGCCAGATTTAAATCAGTTGCTTGGTTTGATGCTCACATATGAGCAAGACCTGAAAGAGGAGATGCAGATAAAGGACAAAGCTCTGCAATGTACATGAAGAACAAAAAGAAAGACAAAGGTAAGTCAAAAGACGAAGAAGAGTCGATCTCTCAGGCCTATTACGCAAGAGGTAAAGGCACTGGCAGAGGAAGAGCAAGAGGTTTTGGAAGAGGAAGAAGTAACCAGAATACCAACAAGAAGGCTTGCTGGATCTGTGGACTCAGTAATCATTTGGCTCATGATTGCTGGCACAATCAACAAGGATCAAATCAAAATCAAAACAGTAATAGTAGAGGCAGAAGTGGAAGATATCAAAGAGGAAGACAAAATCAAAGAGGAGGCTATGGTAGAGGTGGAGTAAGAAGTTGGGGACAAAATCAATCCTACAACACCACCTACAACAACTACGCAAACGACACGCAGAATGAATATCATACATCGTTGATGATGAACTCTATCAGCACATCAGATAATGAAGACATAAAGGTATTTTACATTGATTCTGGATGCTCTAATCATTTGTCAGGAAATATAGAACTAATGTCAGAACTAGAAAAAGGTAGTTCTAGTCACACTGTTCAAACAGGTGACAATACGAGACATAGCGTACACTCAATTGGAAAAGTGAAATGCAAGAGTGGAGCAGATTTGCTAACCAATGTTTTGTATGTTCCAACAATACCGAAAAATTTGATTAGCATGGGACAGATAGTTGAGAAAGGTTTTCAGGTCAGATTTACAAATAAAGGTGTATTTGTAGAAGATCCCGAGAACGGATACAATCAGATCGTCTCTGGTAAGAAAGAAGGCAGACTCTTTACTTTAAGAGTACAAGGGAACATTGGCCAAGCGTTGCTCACACATGGAGAAAAGGTAATTACAGAACTTGATCTCTGGCATAAGAGATTGGGTCATTTCAATGAAAAAGGAATCAAAGCTATGATAACGAATCAGTCAGTATTGGGATTACCGAATATACAGAATCAACATATGATTCATAAGTGCGAAGCATGTCAGTTGGGAAAAGCCCACAGGTTACCTTTCCAGAAAAAAGGATTCAAACATGATGAAGTACTCGAGCTTATTCATACAGATGTGTGGGGGCCAACGAAAGAAGGATCAATCAGCGGATCAAGGTACTATGTTTTATTCATTGATGATGCAACAAGGTGGATAACTCTTTATGTTTTGAAAGAGAAATCAGAAGTATTTGGAGCTTTCAGGCATTTTCATGCATATGCTGAAAGACTTACCGGACGAAAACTTAAAAGACTGAGGTCAGATAGAGGAGGAGAATACTTCTCTCGAGAATTCAATGACTATCTTTGGAATGCAGGTATTAAGAGAGAAATAACCTGCAGATATACACCACAACAAAATGGAGTAGCAGAAAGAAGGAACCGAGTTCTAGTTGAATTTGCACGAGCCATGCTAAATGAAAAGGATTGTCCAAATTATCTTTGGGCTGAAGCTGTAAACACAGCTACATACTTGGTAAACAGATTACCATGTACAGCATTGGAAGGAATGACCCCTTATGAAGCTTGGTGGGGAAAGAAGCCAACACTTGATCACTGCAAAGTGTTTGGATTAGTAGCGTATGTTTATGTACCGTCTCAACTTAGACATAAGCTTGAACCGAAAGCAGAGAAATATGTGTTCGTCGGATATGATGAAAAGCAGATGGGTTACAGGTTATGGAATCCTCTAACCAAACAATTTACTGTGTCCAGAGATGTTACATTTGATGAACAAAAAAGCTGGTATGCAGATCAAAGTCATACGACTGAAGAATTCGAAGAAGAAATAAAAAGAAGAGAGAAAGGGAAATCAATTGTTCAGGTAAACAGAGATGAAAATCATATGCAGGCAAGTACGTCCAGGAACGGATCAGGCATGAGAAACGAAGATGAAGATGTGTATTCAGATACACACGAAGAATACGAACCAAGAAGGTGAAGCAGAACTAGAAGACAACCAGAAAGGTATTCATATGATACCTCATACATAACTCAGAAAGACTATGCATATATGGTCAAAGATGATGAAGAACCACAGAGCTATGATGAAGCAAAAGGCAAGAAACAATGGGAAGAAGCAATGGAAGAAGAAATCAACGCACTGGAAGAGAACAAGACATGGGAACTTGTTCCGAAACCAAATGGTAAGAAAGTAATCGGAAATAAATGGGTTTTCAAAATAAAGAAATTTGCAGATGGAAGGATAGCCAGACACAAAGCAAGGCTGGTGGTCAAAGGCTATGCCCAGAAGCATGGCATAGATTATGATGAGACGTTTAGTCCGGTGGCAAGGATGTCAACCATAAGAACAGTAATCACTGTAGCTGCATCAAAAGGATGGAAGCTAAGTCAGCTAGATATAAAGAACGCATTTCTGAATGGATACATTTCTGATGAAGTGTACATGGAACAACCTGAAGGGTTCGAAAGTTCCAGATACCCAAACTTTGTTTGCAGATTAAAGAAAGCACTTTACGGATTGAAGCAAGCTCCAAGAGCTTGGAACTACAGACTTGTGAAGTACCTCAATGAACTTGGATACCAAAGTTCGAAGGCAGACGCAAGTCTACTCATAAAAGGAACAGAACAAGGAATGATCTACATTTGTATTTATGTAGACGACTTAATAATCACAGGAACATCAGATGAAGGGATTACAGAAGTAAAGAAACTACTCGAAAGAGAGTTCAAGATCAGTGATCTAGGGAAGTTGTCATACTTTCTAGGAATGGAAATCACATACACAGATCATGGTGTATATGTGTCACAAGAAAGGTATCTCCTAAACTTACTAAAGAAGTTTAATATGGAGAATTGCAGAGAAGCTTCAACACCGTTTGAAGTAAATCATAAACTCAGTAGATACAGTGGAGCAGAGTTTAAAGATATGAAGAAATATCAGTCATTAGTAGGAAGTTTAATTTATGCTACACTAACAAGACCGGATCTTAGTTATGCAGTGGGAGTTCTCTCACAATTCATGCATTGTCCAACAGATCAACATTGGATTACAGGACAAAGATTTCTTAGATACGTCAAAGGAACTATAAAAGAAGGATTATATTATCCTTTTACGTCGGATATAAAACTCAGAGCATACAGTGACTCAGACTCGGCTGGAAGTCAAGATGACAGAAGGTCAACACACGGGTATATGATATACCTAGGAGATAAGCTGGTAAGCTGGTGTTCAAAGAAGCAACACACAGTAGCGTTATCATCAACAGAAGCCGAATACAAAGGACTTGTAGAAGCAGCAAAAGAAGTAATATGGATGCAGACCTTGTTCAAAAGCACGGGTATTGATCAAGGTATACCTATCATACATGGAGATAATATGAGTTCGTTATATCTTGAAGCAAACCCAGTATTTCATGCAAGAACAAAGCACATAGAGATTCAGTATCATTTCCTGAGGGAAAAGATAATGGAGAAAGAGATAGAAATAGTATACACTCTGACAAAAGATCAGATTGCAGATATTTTGACAAAGAGCTTGGATGGAACAAAGACAAACAGATTCAAAGAGATGGCAGATATAAAAGAAAGAAAGATATATGAGAGATCAGAAGATGTCAAATTAGTGATTGAGGGGGAGCTGTTGAAGAAACACTCACGAATTTGACAAACAGACATAAAAAGAGAAAAAGAAGGAAGCAGAATCAGAGGAAATCAAAAGCCTTAGTGGAGGGACAAATCCACGACCGTTATGTACAGTACAGAATCTCCCAGGATCAGAGTCCGTTACCTCGAATCAAACTGTACAAAGAAAGAACGTGCAAAAGAATAATAGAAGGGAAGTGCGAACAAAAACGTGCATGAGAAGAGCGCGCAGTATAAATAAAAGCACAAATAGAAGAAGACATGGGGATGGAATGATATAGAGAATAGAGAGAGAAGAAATATAGCAGATGCGCAGAGACGCAGAGATACATATAGAAGACGCCATAGATCGCGTATGTAGAAGAAGACGCCAGAGATCGCGTATGTATAGATGAATAACAGAAGCCTGAGATATCGGGCATTCATCTGAGAGAGATGGTGATAAGAAACTACTTAGTATAGGAGAGTTTCTGTAGCTTGAGCAAGAAGAGGCCAAGCTCACTTGTACACATCTTCTCTAATAGAAAACACATGTTCATGTGGATGTTTGTGCGTATTGTTTGTATGCGAAAGAAACAGAGTATGTTTACGTGACAATAAAAGTTAGTTAACAGTTGACGTTTTTCTCAGTAAACGCATTTTCGGTCAGTCACAGTTCTTACTGTAAACGTGTTTTTCCGGTAGAAGAACGAAGTAGATCTCGCAGAGTAATGCGAAGTTTTGTATGAGAGATAGCTCATTCTGTAGCTAGAAATATCTACTTTTAGTTGATTAAGTTTTTCGGTGGAAAAGATATCTACACATAGTACAAAGTCTGACCGGAAAAAGGTCGTCTGAACTAGTGAAGTTTCTTCATAAACTTCAGAAAGAGTTCAGTAAGTTAAGGAAGCTTTTGAGTCACTTCCTTACTTCATGTATGTTCACTTGAAGTAATTATAATCAGAACTGAAGTTCATTCCGGTACAATTCCGGTAGGATTACGGTGTCAGTCCAGTGACAGTTCGGTGAAATTTCGATGAAATTTTTCCAGTGAATCTAGAAGCGCAGTCTTATATGTTGAGCGCTAGACTTTGCTAAGCTATTGATTGATTACAGAGGTGTTCTGAATCACTCTAGCTTAGCTCTTCTTGGGCGTGGCGGTTTCCGCAGGCTTAAAGGTTCAGCCTTCGTCGCGTCGACAAGGAGTGGTATCAGAGTAAAGAAGTATACCACACATCCGCAACAAGGAATTCCCAATAAATTCTTACATTATTTCAAGTTCTCATATGATGGTTAGAGCATAGAAAACACAGAAAATAGTGAAAATCACGGAATCACGACTTTTAGAATTTTGAGTTTTTCTAAGAAAAGATAATAATATTGTTAAAACTCTTTTATTGCATGTTAAAATTTTAATAAGCCGATTCTTTTGGAGAAATAAAAACTTAAAAATTAAGAACCTCAAAAATTTTCAAAATCTGCACAGAATCGCGATTCTGTAGTCAAACACAAAATCGCGATTCTGTAGTCAAACACAAAATCGCGATTCTCTGAAATAAAGCACAAAATTGCGATTCCCAGAGCACGATTTTTATAAGAAAATCGTGTTTCTAACGATTGTGAGCAATCATGATTGTCTGGGAACAGAATCATGAAAAAACACGATTCTCTCCACAGAATCGTGAAAAACACGATTCTCTCCACAGAATCGTGAAAAACACGATTCTCCCCACAGAATCGTGAAAAAACATGATTTTATTCACAGAATCGTGGAAAACACGATTCTCTCCACAGAATCGTGAAAAAAACATGATTCTATTCACAAAATCGTGGAAAACACGATTCTCTCCACAGAATCGTGAAAAAACTTGATTCTATTCACAGAATCGTGGAAAACACGATTCTCTCCACAGAATCGTGGAAAACATGATTCTCTCCATAGAATCGTGAAAAAACACAATTCTCTCCACAGAATTGTGAATTAGTTGAATGATTCTTAGATCTGGTAATAAATTGCACTCACCTTCTAAACAAGAGCTAGGAAGGAAGGAGATAGAACCAGTGATAGGAGAATTACAAGAAAAAGTTTTTGGGCAAGAAAATAATAGGAAAATTTAAATGAAACCAGTGAACCTTCTAAAACTGGTGATTACAGAAATATTCTCAAATATATGTATACAAATAGGTTTGGAACCTATGTATATTAGGATGGGATGCATAAGTTTGTCATTAGATTGAGAAACTTAGAAGTTCCCCTGAATATAACACCAGTAGCACAATTCAAGGATGGCAGATATGAGGATAGACAGGGATGTGTATACATCTTCTCACAGGACCCAGAAAACTCTAATGACTTAGGGCAATGTGCAGACAAGAGACCTTGGGAACAAAACCTAGGGCAACCAGACTTGCCAAGACAACATGAAACTCACAATAATAGTGAACAACAACAAGGTAAGAGAATACATACTTCCCCACTCCTTTTGAAAGAGAAGCAGAAGGAATGAAGGATTTTCCATTTAGAAGGAGACATCAGTGGTAAAGTCAGGGAAGAGTGCTCAGGCCTTATCAAGTAGCCAAATGCATGAAGAACCAATATGAAGGATATTTTGATCCTCATGCTCATGCTGCAGAATTTAGACAGTTAATTAGAGCAGAAGAAGTAGAGGATTACAGAGTCCAATTTGAGGCATTTGGTCTAACCCTAACAGGACCTGCATTATCTTGGTTCATTCCCTTGAGAAAGGAGATGTATCCGGATATTGAATCGTTCCTGGAAGCCTTCATAGGGGAATTCTCAAAACCTTCATACACAACTTTAAACAGTAAAAGGATGAAAATGTCAGAGAGGCAACTAGGAGATTCAAGCAATACATTGACAGATGTCCCAGAGAGGAAGTACCCTCCATGGCAAGACAAGTATCTCTATTCATAGAAGGATTGAGAAGTGCCCAATTAAGAACCTTGGTGTATTATAGAAGGTGCCCTGACCTAGGAGCATGTGTAAAGGAAGCCATAGACTTAGAGGATAACACGGGACAAGATTTATTAGCATTTGATCAACCAAGAACAAATGAAGATAAAATCCCACCAGTAGAAGAATTAGCACAGGCAATTGCCAAAGCTTTAGAAGTTAACACTAAGGTAAATCTGATAGTAACTGTGGAGAAAATCATTTGGTACAACAATGTCCATATCAAAAACCACAACATTTGCAAGATAGAAAAACACTCAAATACTATACATTGGAAAGAAAATGGACAAATCATACCAGGGAAGAATGCTTCTACAATAAACAACCCATTAAGGAAAGAGAATATGCAAATCAACATAATTCACAAAGAGAATCTGGATTTTTGAGCAACCAAGACTTGTACTTGGGCAACAACCACCATTACCAACAAATGTGGTACCAGTCAAATACACACCAATAGAAGAAGAAAGCTTAAGACTTAGATCAGCATACAGAGAAGATTATCATTGGAATGAAGGATATCAGGAAGAGTGGGAAGGATATGAGCTGAGAGAACCAGAACTGCAAGCCCTAGATTTGGGAAATGGGAGAATTGAAATGGATATAGCCACATTCATGTACATAACCAATAATTACATGTCCAATCAGAAACCTCCGTACAAAGGGAGTCAAAAAATAAATTGTTATAGATATGGAGGGGAACATTTCATTAGAGACTGTCCACAACCTCCTACACTAAGGATAGAAGGAGCTTATTGTAAGGATTGTGGCAGGGAACACCTAATAAAGGATTGTCTAAGAAATCTTAAAAAACAACAGAACACATCTAATAACATACCATTAAAAATAGTCAACATAATGGAGCAAGAAGAAGTGAGTGACCATGATCAAGTAAATGTAAATGCTATAACAAGAGCACAAGCTAAAAATAGGAAACAACTAAAGAACAAAAGAAGAATTCATTTCCAAAGGAAAAGACAAACAGACAAAAAGGGAGATGGGAGAAATAAATAAGAATAGGAAAAAATTTGGAAGGAGAGATTATAGAATAGTCAAACAATAGTCAACCTCAGAATAAACCAACTCAGCAAGAGGCAAAAAATTCACAAAGTTTGGAAACTTTGATAAGAGCATATAAGGGAAGAATTCAAGAGGGACCAAATCCTATAGACCATGTAATGGCGTACCCTATGCCAAATTTAGAGCATGAAAGAATGCAAAGATGCAAACAAATCATACAAGAAACACAATTTAAAATGAGGGAATCTGACAATTGTCCAACAACAGTTGGGAAAGCAAATGCAACAGAAACTAGGAAAACTCTTGATCTCGAAGATAATGCACAAATAACCTTCCAAATCAATATAGACAAGCAATGTACAATTTTATACCACACCACAATGGAAGAATTGGTAAAACAAAATCCTCACTTGCATCACAATATGAAGAAGTGGGAAGCAATACTAGAGAATTTTGATCCACAACAACAAGAATTGGAGGAGTTGCTGTACATTCCTATTGATAAAATAGGAGGATATTGTGAAGAAGAAGAAGGAAACTCAACTCTGAGAATACAATTTGGTCAAAATCATGCCAAAGCTATATTGGATAGTGGATCAGGTGTAGCCATTATGACTAAACAAACTTGGGAAAGATGGGGAAAAAATGAATTAATACCCACTAAAATGAGATTACAACTTGTAGATGGACACATAGAAAAACCCCTAGGAATATGGGAAAAGGTGATTGTGGAAATATGTGGAATAGAAATAGAGCATACTTTTGCCATAGTTGAATTTCCACAATCCACTTCATATGAAATTATCTTAGGAAGACCATTTATGAGACAAATGCAAATTGTGCAAGATTGGGGTAATGATTGCCTATATCTTCAGAGCAAAGGAAGGGTAACCAGAGTGAATCTAAGAAATGGTCAATATTGTGACATGTCCCCTCAAGAATGGTTCAAAATACATCAAAATCAAGAATTGAGTGAAGAATCAGAGATTGAAGATCAAAATGAAACAGAATCATCAATATGGAAGTGCAATGTGATAAGAAACCTTACAAATAGAAAAAGAAGATTAAGAAAAGAAGATTGTGTAGAAGGAAGAAAATTACAGGATGAGAGCTATATACCACAAAAATTCAAAGATGAAGAATTTGAGCCTTATGGTTGGAACTAGATTTTGGCTACCATGGATCTAGCCAATGATGAGTATGTGGGAGTGAATTTCCAAAATGAAGAAGGATATGATATCTTTCACATAGGAGTACAAATGATAAAGGTATCAAAATTAGAAGAAGACCAGGAAGAAGAAATGATATTGAAAAATGGTAAAACACAATATTTGGAAGAAGAAGAAGCTATGGATGCAATAAAAGACAAAATCTCAGGCAAATATAGAACCAGAAATCATTTGTAGATTCTTTGAGTCTGCACTAGCTGTTACTTGTTTTCCTTTCTTATTTCCTTTCAACTCCTCAATTATGTTTGCACTTCGGTCTGGATTTTTCTGAAACCAGTATAAGGTTATAACTTCTGAATCTCTCTAGGATTGGCATTTCCAACAGTTAGAAATATACTTTTTTACATCTTGAATCTTATTAGGCCAATGTACTCCCATCCTATTGAGATTACTTAGGGTGACTATCATGGAAGCATGAGTACAAGGGTTCCAATAGTGAGCTCTTCTCAGATATTCCTGCTGCTCCTCTTCTGGAGTATAATATTCCAATATGCCCATATGATTGAGATGATACAAATGCCCAGCCAACAACATAACATTTCTACTTTGTAATACCATATGTGTGTTGTTTCCAAATGTTCTGTAGGGTCCCATAGTTAGCAAAGGTGCTAAAGTCATGGCCCATTCAGGAATATTTTCTACTTTGAACAAATATGTATCAGGCAAGTCATCATCTAAAGGTGAGCTCTTTAGCTTGGATTTTGGACAAATGGTCTGCTCTCAAATGAGTCTTTCCTTGTCTAACCACTACCTCAAACTAAAACTCCATCAGTAGAAGAAACCATCTCACTATCCTGCCAGTGTGACAAGGTTTTTTTACTAAGTAGAGTAAAGCTTGGTGATCCACAAAGAATTTAAACTTATTGGCCAAAAGCGAATGTCTATATTTTTTCACAACAAATATCATTCCCAATCCCTCCCTCTCAGTGGTTGTGTAATTTTTTTCTGCTGAATTCAATTGCCTACTAGCATAAGCAACTGGGAAGTCTAATTTGCTCCCTTCTATTGGTTGTGCTAACACACAACCCAAAGCATAGTTTGAAGCATCCACATGGACATGGAAAATTTTATCCCACTGTGGGGATTTTAGAATTGGTGTTGTTGCTTAGCAAGTTTTTAGAGTCTCAAAAGCTTGGTCACACTCTTTGGTCCCCTCAAATTTTGTGATTAAGGCATACAAAGGTTTTGCAATGTCAGCAAACTTGTGTACAAATTTTCTATAATACCCGCAATGTCCCATGAACGTTTGAAGTTCCTTTACATTTGAATTCCATTTCTAGAAACTATATGACCCAACATTCTCCCTTGCCTCACAAAGAACACACATTTTTCTGGGTTTAAACATACTCTGTATGTTCTACATTTTTTGAATATATTTTCTAGATCCTTCAAATGATCTTGTCTTTTTAATGAAAAAGTGCAAAGATCATCCACATAGATTTTCATGACATTTCTAAGGAATTCCTTGAATGTGTGACACATTAGTCTTTGAAAAATTGCTGGAGCATTGGTACTTCCTTGACATTCTTTGGCCTAGGTAACTCTGCTATGGCTCTTACTTTCTCTTCATCAATGGATATGCCATTCTTCGACACTATATGTCCTAGAATCTTGCCTTGCCTGACCATGAAAACACACTTTTCTGGGTTCAGGCAGACTTGATATTCTCTACATTTGTCAAAGATTTGTCTGAGTTCAGGAACATGGGTTTGTCTAATGTTGGAATGAGCACAAAGATCATCAACATAGACCTCTAAGTTTTTCCTCAGGAATTCTTTAAATACATGACACATTAGCCTCTGAAAAGTGGCTGGCGCATTGGTGAGACCAAAGGGCATTACTGTAAAAGCAAATATGCCCCACTCTGTGGCAAAAGCCGTCTTATGCTGATCTTCTGGAGCAATGGCTACCTGATTGTAGCCCGAAAATCCATCAAGGAAGCTATACACTTCCTTGCCTGCTACTCTTTCTAGTAGATGCTCCGTGATGGGAAGTGGATAATTATCTCGGATAGTGGCTGCATTAACCTTCTTCAAGTTAATGCACACACGTAGCTTTCCATTGTTCTTGGGCACCACTACAATGGGGGATACCCACTCAGTGTGCTCAATTTCATAGATAAATCTAGCTTCCATGAGTCTTTCTATCTCCTCCTTGATCTTAGCAGCATAATTATCGTTATATGTATATGGCTTTTGCTTAGAGGGTTTAGCATCTGAGGTCATGGGAATAGTGTGTGAACATATGTCAGGGTCCACACCCTTCAAATCCTTGTAGCTCCAAGCGAATACATCTCTGTATTCTCTTAGCAAGGCTATCAATTCATACTCCTCCTCCTTGGTGAGGTCGTGTCCTATGTAAGTGCATCTTTCTTCTCCTTATTCTATGGCTACCACTACTTTCTTGGTGGTTTCTTTGTTATCATAGGCCTCTCCCGATTGCGCCTCACGTTTAGGCATTCTCACCATGACTCTTCTATCATCTATCTCATGCTTTTTAAAGTGTTCAGGGACCTCAAACAAAGATTCTTCCTCCTCAGGTGTGACTTCTCTCTTCTTTCTTTTCTTACCTTCATTCTTGGTAGTCACTTGTGTGGTTAACCTCACATCATTTATAAGTCCTCCATGTCTCTGAGGATAAGCTTCCACTTCGTAGAAGTATTCTTCATCTGATGCAAAAGGTGGGTCCATAATGATTGACTCAAGATCGGAGTCACTTGCATCTTCAAATGCATCAGGGCTAGGTTCGCATTCTTCTAAAACTGCATCTCCCATGATTGGCTCTATGGAGAAGACAGAAATGTCATAGCCATCCTCATCACACTGGGGTGTCCATTGCTCTTCATTGATGGCTACATCCATAGTTGCTAGAATTTCTGCCCAGCCGTGAGGTTCAAATTCTTTGTCCGGAAATACTACAGGTGCATAGGCTGGGTCTTGAATTGATCTATGTGTTTCCTTCGCACCTACCTCTCTGACTTTTTCCCTCTTCTCTTCTTCTACTACTACTTTGCACATCCATAAGTGGGTATCTTCATGCATCCATGAGGATCCTGATCCTATGGAATGCACCGATTCCGTATCATCTTTGGCTCTATGGATGGGGTTCCATTGGATAGGAGGGACATCTCTATGAGAGTAGTCCTTGAGATTCACTTTGGTCGTAACACCTAAGTGTTGCAGGTACAAGGAATTGGTTCCCCAATCCTGTACCACTTGCAACTGTCACATAAATGTTCTTCCCAAAATCATCTCATAGGCATGATTTTTGCTAAAGTCACATATGGCGAAGGTGTGCTCAAACTCAACACCACATGTAGTGAGAGTTATTCCTTCTAGCAGCCCTAAGGGTCTATCTATGTGACTGTCAGCCATCTGCAATTTCATCCTCGTGGGCCTGAGTGCTGGCTTGCCCCAACGCTTCCATAGGGAAGTGATGGCAATTGCAACTCCTGCACCTAAGTCTAGAATGGCCTTGGTGGTGTATCTTTGATGGGTGATAGGAAGATATGTGTTTCCCTCTCCGCCCTCACTCATGTCTCCTATCTTGTCCAAGGGTATTTCTGGCACTGTTCTCTGGGATCCTACCTGGGAACGTGGTTTTGCTATCTTTGGTACTTGTTTGGCTACATGTTTCCATAGCTCTAGCCTAACCTTGAGTAGTTCTTCTAAAGTGAGATTGCACTGCACCTTAGTGTTCACTACCTCCGTGTTCCTAGGTATGACTGAATCTTTGTTTCTTACCATGACTGTGGGTGCTCTCATACAAGTGGACTTTGCTTCCCATGGGCCTGTGAAATGGGGTAGTTCCTATAAAGAATTAGACTCGAAGTCTAATCTCTTTTGAGATTGGGCACTCTCCTTCTCTCCATAAATGGAAGGAAGGTCTTGTGGGAATTGATCGTGTGTGTCATCCACAAGTTCAATGGGAGGAGGAACTTCACTCTCTTTAGCCCATTTCTCTTCTTGAATCTCTCGCAATAACTCTGGTGTGTATCGATTCATAGAAGAAGAGGTGTCTGGTTCAGTGGAGTTAGGCACATAAGTTTCCTTGGGAGGAATGCTTATTCTATCACTTGCCTTCTCCTTAGCCTGGGAGTTGGCTCCTTTTCCAGACTTTGCAATTAACATCTCCAATCTGTCTAACAGACCATCAAAATGCAATGGTGTTCTAGTGGAGCTAGAGCAAGTGAAAAGGCGACTGGTGTCAAACATGGCTTGAGCCAATTCTACCATCTTGGCACACAACTTAGTTCGTTCAAGCTCTAGGTCAGCTCTAGGGTAACATCTTTCATGATCCGTTACATTTGGTCCTTCCTGGATCCTGGCCTGATATGCTCTGAGCATCATATTTATGTCTTCGGGCGTGGGATCTGCTAAAACTGATCCTACTCGGGGTGGTGGGTGGGTTATGTGTGGTGGATTAGATGGTTGAGGAATGGAGGGTGAAGGGGATGGTAGTGGTGGGGATGTGTGAGAGTGCGTTTGAGATGTGATTTCTATGATTTTGGCTTTGGTTTCCCGTAGGCTCTCCTCAAGTTCGCTCATCTTTTTTGCCCATTGCCTTTTCATACGTTCACGGCTATCTCTCCAAGCTCTTGTCCTCTTCTTATTCTGACTCTCAGTCTCGCTAACCTCCGCATTCTATTCGTGGCCTAAGTCTTGGTTTTGTTGCAATGCTTGAGCTCTAGTGACCACTTGTATTGGCGCGGTGGACGTGACGCTTCCTGTAGAGTCTACTACTAACACAATAACATTGATAGGAGTAATTTTTGGCATATTATTGGGATTCTTTGGGCAATCTCGTAAGAGATGCTCTTTTCCACAATCTGTACAAAAGCCTTGGATTGCCACTGATTGGGGTTGTGTAGGTGGAGATAAGGGGCAATCGCGAATGAGGTGATCTCCCTGACACCTGTAGCATGGTCCTCTAGGGAATGGGGGTCTTACTTGCCTAGGTTGAGGTCTAGTGTTGGGATTTGTGTACATGAGATTTGCATATTCTGGCTCCCAACTAGGTTCACTTCGCTCTTCACTGTAGTAGGACTCACCATGTTCAGGAGATTGCATGTAGTAGGCCTGGGGGCTATCTATATGTGTAGAATCAAAGCTATGGTCGCTCGGGTCACTTTCTGACAGCAATGGCATTACTGGCACTATGGCTCTATTCAGGTTCTCTTCTACAGCTGTGTACTTTACATGAATTACATTAGCGGGGGTAGGGGGTTGTTGTGCTAACACAGGCTGAGGCTTTTGTTGGTTTTGGTATTGTGGGTGGTAGGTTTGTTAAGGTCTAGCATACTGCTGCGGTGGCTACTGGTTTTGGTACCTGCCCTGTTGAGGGTATGGTTGTGGGTACGTCTGCCTAACTGCTTGCTTATTGTAGGGGCAATCTTGCGCAGTGTGATTGGTGTACCTCCGTTCTATGGTGCATTATTGACTACTAGGATTCACTTGGGGTTGAGCCATGATGGGAGATACGTTCGCCATATGGTCACCTCCGCAAGTGTAACATCTTTTCACAGGGGAAAATCTTGGAATCTGCTTGCTAGAGACACCTAATTTCAGAGCTACCTTTTCTGCTAGATCCTCAATTGCTGTGGATTGTGAGGAAATGAGGCTACTAGAACTATATGAATCTTTATAGATTTTTGAGAGCTCTAATTCCTCCCCTAGGTTATCCTCAATGTCGATGCACATGCGTACACACTCTTCTATGGTCCTAGGGTCTTTCAAGTACACATATGACCTCAGTTTGGTACTTAACAATCCATGCAAGAATAAAGCCACTTGTTTGGCTGGTGTGGGTAACTCAGGCATAGGGCATCTCTCCAGATATTGCCTAAATCTTCTTCTTGCAAGTCTCACGGTCTCTTGAGGGGTCTGCTTGAAGCTATGTATCAATGAGGAAGTATTATGCCTTATCCCACTCTTAAAGAATTCCGTGATGAAAGCCTCCAAGAGTTGGTCTATGCTCCTAAACTGTCTCTCATTCAATGGTTGAAACCATGTAAGGGTTGTGTTTCTAAGGGTTAGACCAAAGACATTATACTGCGTGAATAGGTCCTCAACTTGTTCAACTCTCAAGACTTGCCTAAACTCAGCCACATGATCATATGGGTCTCCTATGCCATCGAAGTAGTTCTTCATGGACTTAACTAGCTGGGTAGGTCTCAAAGTCCTCGTGTGCTCTCTAGGTCTTGGTAGAGGGAATTCATCCACATTCCTTTGGTTCCTTGGAGCTCTAAGTACCTCAGGTTCCCCTCTATTTGTTTCCGTTCTTGTTCTTTCTCTGCCCCCTGGGTTGGCAAAGCTTACCTCAGGTCTATCTCTACTTCTATCTCTCTGAGCTCCATGAGCTTGGGATGTTCCAGCTCTTGGGTGACCAAAGGACACATTAGACCTAGGTTGGGGGAAAATATATTCACCTTTCCAAGTGTAAGCATGCCTATCATGTTCTGTAACCACAAAGATCCGTTCTGATGCATTGTCTAGGTAAGTCACTTTGCCTGGGCTATCCGGGTCCTTGAACTCATATATCATGATTGTTCCTACCTCATTTGGCTGATCAGATTTATACCTCCAAAAGGCTTCATCAGTCTCTTGGTTCAGGAGCAGATCTATACTCTTATTGTCCTGGGGAACCCATTCGGGATTAAGGATTCTAGTAAGAACAGATTTTCCTCGAGGGGTCCTTGGCTCTCCTCCTATGTTCCCTTGCTCTAGGTCACCTATGTCCGTCTCAGGGATCACATTCCCGAATTCATCTGTCCTGTTGGGGTGAGAACACCATTTTAGATTTTTGCAAACATAGCAAACTAGCAAAATTCAGATGACCAAAGCGTGCATGCCAAAGCTTTGCATCTGACATAGCCTGAGAATCATGTATTGCAAAATGCCAAATCATTCATATATTTTTCATAATCTATGAGCTTATACAACCCTAGAAGCAATACTGACATTGCCATTTGATAGATCATGAATTGTACATATGTCATCAATACATTTCACAACCATGCCGATCTTGGCTAATGTTGAAACTAATAACATATTTTTCTTGATCCTTGGCACACATAAAGCATCTGGAAATGTAAAAGAACTACCATCAGTAGTAGTCAGAATGATCTTACCAAATCTCATGATAAGATAAGAGGAGTTATTGGTGCATGTGATAGTATTCCCTGTAGGGGCAGGCTCAAGTGAAGTGAAGAAACTATGCTATGAGGTAATATGTTTGGTTGCCCCACCATCAAAGTACCAAACATCTAAGTCTACATACACTACTCATGAGAGGATGGTTCATAATTGGAAACAATAGTAAATGCCCATTCTTCATTCTACACAAGATTAATAGACTTTTTTTTGGGTGTAGAGGCCTCTACAACAACCATTTCAGACTCTTCCTTCTTTGCCTCTTTTGGAGCCAGTTTTGGACAACTCTTTATGACATGATTATTCCCTTTATAGTATTTGCAAAACAGTTTCTTCTTTTTGGTTTTCTTTTTGTCTCTATTAGCCTTCTTTGATTGTGCAAAATTAGAAGATTTTTGCTTACTAATGGATGAACTCCATTTATCTTTTCCCTTCTTACTAGCCATGAAAGCTTTATCTGCAATACAAATAATGGACATGTACTACCTAGATTGATCTTCCTACAACATAATAGGGACTAACTCCTCAAATTTTAAGGCATTTGGATTGCCTTTCATCATCAATCGAAGAGTAGAAGCAATACTGTGATATGAATATGGAAGACCATTCAGAACAGTTTGCACAAGTGAACTGTCAGCCAAAAATATACTGCTCCTTCAAATCTTTGATCTTTGTCAAAAATTGTCCATCGAATCTCCTTTATTCATGTGCTCACACTCCAACTGTTTTTGTAGGTAAGCAACACGAGCCTCATTCCTTGTGTGGTATAATGTGGTAATTGTGTCCCAAGTATCCTTTGCTATTTTGTAGGAGCCAATATGAGGAATAATGGCACATTTGATAGATAAGGCTATCAATGCATGTGCTTGAGCATCTTTTCCACCCAACGATGTTGCTCTACAATAGGTGCAACGAACAAGAACCTCAAGAATATCACCATATTCAATGACATTTGCATCACCTTCAACGATTGTATTTGCAAGTGTAATATGACATTTTCAGCACCCATACACAATATTCCAGTGTCCTTTTTCAACCAATACATGATGCATCATATAAGCCCATTATGGGTAATTTTTACCATCTAACTTATCCTCAACAGCCAACATACAAAATACATCATTGCTTTCAACCATGGCCACTGACAAAAATACATTGATGTAGGAAAATGATTGTATCTCAAAAAGTTGAACATAACTACCCTATAGAGTTATGCTAAACGTGTAGCAGACTTTGAGATGCTTATATTGGCAAGCCAAAACCTGTATATATCTTTAGCACAAAAAGAAAAAATTGCTTACATAGGCACCGTAAAGTTCATTCGAAGGCCAAAACAAGCTCAAATCGTGATTTTGACGTGACATAGTGAAGCTATTTTGAACTCCTAATTGCCTTGAGTATGCTCAACGATTTTCATCCCATTCTGAGACTGGAATAGAGGGGTGTCAATGATGCCTTAGATGAAGCAGAGACCTTCTCTAATACCAATTTTTGGAGTTCTAGGTCTGTGGCAGGACGCGAACAACACAAGGAAGAAGAAGCTTGAAGCACAACACATAATACTTAGTGTATTACCAAATGTACAAAGATAAGTGACCTGATAGGGTTATAGGCGTATACACAAACTGGGGGAAAAAGCCTCCTAAAGAGGGAAGAGTGCTCAAGCGGTCCTAGTGTGTTCACACACATCACTACCTAAATATATCAACAATTTGATATCTTTTCTTTACAAATTAATTTCTTTATAGTTTAATTTATGATTGATAATAAGTGGATTACATCAAAAGAGATTGACAAAGACTCGATCCCACAAAAGAAATGTGAATGCACATAGCTACTATGTTTGATGGAGAACGAGATTCCAACATCATTTTTTGATATTCAGGTTTGTTTATTGATCCATCTTCTGGATGAAATAGAGATTGCAAGAGTTGTAAACAGTTGATGGATGTTTTGGGTCAAGAAATTATAACGTTATGTGTGACAAAGAGCAAAACCAAAAGGATCTATGGCAAAGGGATGGATGCTTGAGGAGTGCATGCATTATGTTAGTGAATCCTTTGAAAGAGTTCATGAAGAAGCTACACATGCATAGACTAATGAGTCTTCTTTGAAATTGACAGATGAGGCATTATCAGGTAAACGAGTTCCATTTCAGTTTACATTGCAAGAAAAAAAGTGATATATCTACTTTTATTGCATATAATAGTGAATGCATGGAAGCATTCCTTAATGAGTTTGAACAAGAACTTCAAAATCTTTAAAGTAAAAAGATAGAAAAACAAAAATATAGACATAATCTTGATAGTAACGAGAATACAGATGTATCTTCTTTCATGGATTGTCTATATACTCATATGTAATGAGTCAATGCAAATAATGAATGAATCTCATATGAGTAGAGGGAGTTAATGATAGGTTGTGAAATAAAGGTAAACTGATTCTACTAAAAATTCTATTTTTGCACATATATGCATATTACTTTCTCTTCTAATAATTTATTTATTGTTGCAGGCCCGAATGTTCACTAATATATGGGCTTATGGATAGCATATTAGAATCAAACTTATTGATTCTTTGCATAAAACACAGGACTTTAGCATTGTTCCTTCTTTCAAGAAATTATCACTTTGTCGGAGAGATTTAATCTCCCTATTTGGAAAAAACAAACAGTGATATAAGAGTCATTTACATGTACCTTGGATGAGAAGAGAGGGATGAATTAAGACGGAATCAAGGCTATGAAGGTGGAGTAACTTTATGAAATAATAAAGGAGTATAGCAAGGTACTTGTGTGCATTGTGGATTATATTGGATCCCAGTAGATGCAGTTAAATAGAAAAGGTGTTGAACCAGGAAGGATTTCAAGGTCATTGAGAGTGGTTGTTTAGGAGTACATGTCAGAGGGAAGTGTTGGAAACCATTTGTTCATTCCTATGGTGCAATTCCATTTCTACATAAGGATTTAGCTCAATCATAGCAGCTATACTTTGGCATGGAGGAAAATTGTTTGGATTACATTAGAATCATTGTGGTACATGTTTGTTGGAGTCTGAGGTCTATGAAAGCACACGAACAACACAAGGAAGAAGAAGAAGCTTCAAGCACAACACACAATATAGAATGTTTTACCACTAGAATGTACAAAGATGAGTAACCCATTAGGGTTATAGGTGTATATACAAGCCTAGGGAAAAAACCTCCAAAAGGGGGAAAAAAGTGCCCATGGTGGTCCTAATGTGTTCACACACATCACTACGTAAATATATCAACAAATCCCCCTTGGGAGTGATGCGGTGAACAAGGAACTGACACTCCTGTATAAGGAAGTGCCAAGCTATGTGGAATCAATCCACAAAAGGAAGTAAGCCCAAAGCTTTGCAAAAAGCTTCAAACTTCTCCCTAGACAGAGCCTTTGTGAAAAGGTCCATGATGTTCTTCTATGTAGGCACATATGCCAAATTGATCTCTCACATCAAATGCATCTTCAACATCATGAAGACTCAATCGTAAACTTGTCTCCATAGGAGTGGGAATAGGTTTACAGTCTTAAAGGCCAAAACACTCCAATAATGTTTCAATATATTTGGTTTGACACAAAGCTATTCTGCCATCAACTTGCATAAACTGAATGCCCAAATAATGAGGCAAATGCCCCAAATCTGACAACTCAAATGAGGCATGCAGATCAACCTTAAAATCAGCAATATGCTTGTCATTAGGACCAGTGAGCAGCATGTCATCAAATACACAACAATGATCAGAAGCACATCATTTGCATGCTTAACATATAAGGTGCTGTCAGTTGGACTCTTCTCAAAACCATGTGCAATGCTGCTTATTGAAGAAAACAATCTTGGTGAGGACTGGAACTCCCAAGGAAAACCTAGTTTTGAGTACGTATTCTACTATGGCAGAGGAAGAGGTAGAGATAGAGGCTTTAGAAGTGGAAGAGGGCATAATAATGAAGACCAAGGACAACAATGTAATCATGCATGAGGTAGAGGACAATTTCAAGGTAGGGGGAGCCAAAGAGGCCGCATAATTTTTCAAAGAAATGATTCAGGTAATGACAATAAAGGATGATGGAATTCTAGTAAACTTGGACATTTTGAATGTGATTGCAGGTCAAAGAATCAAAATAATAGAAGGACACAAAATAACTATGCATCCACAAGTGCGAATGATTCTAAGAAGGTGTTCATGGTCCGACATCATATGATGAATGCAATCTCTGTTGATGTTTCAAAATCGAATGGCAATGTCTAGTATGTTGATTTAGGTGCTTCAAACCACATGACCAGTCATGTACAATGGTTTCGTAGTTTGTAGAAATTGCTAGTTCCTGGATATGTTGAAATAGGTCATGACACATCACACCCTATCAAGCATACGATAAATATAGCATTGTCTATGGAGGATGGCAAGGCAAAACATCTTGTTGATGTGCTTCATGTTCCAATTATAACAAAGAATCTGGTTTCTGTTGGACAAATGGTGTTTCAGTGATTACAAGTCAGGTTCAATGTTGACGGGCTATATGTAGAAGAGTACAAACAAGATGGAAGATTGATTGCCAACAAAGTGGGTAGGATGTTCACCTTAAATGTGGAAATTCCTAAAATGAATGCAGCCATGTTTGCAAAAGGTGCAAGAGTTATTAATGATATAGAGATCAAGCACAAACAAATTGGACATGCAAATTTGCAGAGGCTGAAATTGATGCAGTCAAAAGAGATTGTCAATGGACTACCAAATTTCAAGGTTGCTAAGATGAAAAAGGTATATGCAACATGTCGATTTGGTAAACAGTCAAGAGCATCATTTCCACATGACAAGCATGTTAGTGAGAATGTGCTAGAAATAGTACCTACGAATGTTTGGGGTCTTGCAAAGACCATATCTATGGGTGGTTGTAGGTTTTATGTTACTTCCATTGATGACCATACATGAAAAGTATGGGTATATTTCATGAATGAGTAGAGTGAGGTGCTAACTCACTTCTAGAATTTTAATGCTATGGTGGAACAACAAACAAGAAAGTATATTCAAACATTAAGGTCTAATGGAGGAGGTGAATACATGTCAAATGAGTTCAACAACTTTCTTAAAAGCCATGGAATTCGACATCAGTTTTCATGCAGGTACATACCACAACAGAATGGTGTTGCTGAATGCAAAAATAGACATATTGCAAAAATAGAAAGAGCCTTGATGGCTAAGAAGAATATGCCTCATTGTTGTTGGGTAGAAGCTATGCACACTGCTATATACATCATGGACAGAACTCTGACTACTATTGTACATCAAGTTACACTTGAGAAGACGTTCAGAGGTAAAAATCCAAACTTATCACATATGAAAGTATTTGGTTGTATTGCATATGTACATGTTCCAGATGAGTTGAGGACAAAGCTTGATCCAAAAGCAAAGAAATTTATCTTCATTGGGTACTCCCTTGAGCAAACAGGATATAAATATTATAACCCACTCACACAACAGGTGAAGGTAAGCAAAGATGTGGTGTTCGATGAAATGTCAAGCTTCTATGAAGATGCCAAAGATGGACTTAATCTTGAACCAAATGACAAAGAAAAATGCTAAAAAGTTGAGTGCAAAATCTCAATGGTCCAACATCACATAATGAATACAACTTTTGTTGTTTCAAAATCGAATGATAATGTCTGATACATTGATGTTAGTGCTTCAAATCACATGACCAACCATGAAAAATGGTTTAGTAGTTTGCAGAAATTACAAATCCCTAGAGTTGAAACAAGTGATGATACATGACATCCTATTGAGAATATAGGAAACATAGCACTATCCATGGAGGATGAGATGGAAGGCCGATCGCCAAAGGGAACAAAGAGGGTAGGATGTTTACCTTGAATGTGAAAATTCCTAAAATGAATGCAACCATTTCTGTGAAAGGTGCACATGTTATTGTTGACATAGAGATATGGCATATGCAAATTTGCAGAGGTTGAAGTTGATGCAGTCAAAGGGGGCTTATCAATGGACTAACAAATTTCAAAGTTGTAGAGATGCATAAGGTATGTGAAGCGTGTCAATTTGGTAAATAATCAAGGAAATCATTTCCACATGACAAGCATGTTAGTGAGAATGTGCTAGAGGTAGTGCATACAAATGTTTGGGGTCCTACAAAGACCACATGTATGGGAGGTAGTAGGTTTTATGTCATTTTCATTGATGACCATATAGAAAAAGTATGGGTATACTTCATGAAGGAGAAGAGTGTGGTGTTTACCCACTTTCAAAATATCAAGGCTATGGTGGGAAAGTAGACAAGGAAGTACTTTCAGACATTAACATGAGATGGAGGAGGTGAATACATATCAAATTAATTCAGTGGTTTTTTAAAAACGCATGGAATTCAAAGCCAATTTTCATGCAAGTACACACCACAATGAAATGGCATTATTGACATATTGCAAAAATAGCAAGATCCTTGATGGCTAAGAGAAACATCCCTCATTGTTATTGGGTAGAAATTGTGTTGCTATATACATCATGAATAAAACTCCTACTATTTTTGTACATCAAGTTACACCTAAATAGAATTTTATAGGTGAAAAACCAAATTTATCACATATGAAAGTATTTGGTGATATTGCATATGTACATGTTCCAGATTTGAGGATGAAACTTGATCCAATGTAGAAAAATGTATCTTCATTGGGTACTCCCTTGAGGAAAATGGATATAAATGCTACAACCCAATCAAGCACCAAGTGAAGGTAAGCAAAGATATGGTGTTTGATGACATAAAAATCTATTATGCTGATGCAAAAGAAGGACTTAATTTTGACTCAAATAACAAAGGAAATGTTGAAAAATCAAATGTAGAATCTCAAGTTCAAAGTGAACCAAATGTCTCACTGAGCAATAGTTCCATCTCAAACACGTGGAGTGGAAGATTGCATGGAAGTTTTAGTCCAACAAATTCATCAACTGCAACCAAAAAAGGTAAAGGAAAAATTTCTATTTGTAATAAAACATTTATTGATTTTGAAGAAATTGATGGAGAATCAAGTGGTTTAGAAAAAAATAAGAGTAAGAAAGGCATGTGCAAATGACACAACAAGAAGAAGTCACATAGGATTAAGAAGATCTAGGAGGATGCAGAATTTAGTGCAGCAATTAACATATGATGGCTACATGGCTCATCATTGTGCTTATATGAATAAGGTAATACAAGATGTTGAACCTTAATGTTTTGAAGATTCAATTGATAATGTAGATTGAAATAAAAATATGGATGAGAATGTTGGAACATGTCCATGACAAGTCCAAGTGATGGCTTGAGTCATCAAAAGGCTTAGAAATTTAAAGGAAATGTCAACTCATTATAGAGTTCACTTGTGAACTCACTCTTGTAATTTTTGAGAACTTACTTGATGTAAAAGTAAAGGAATCTAAGTGGTTGAGTCCACTTGATGAGTAGGAAGGAGAAAAGCCACAAATTTGTGATTGAGTGAGAAGGAGAATCAATCACGAAAAGATTGGAGAGTGATCTTAGGAGAGATTCAAATTCAAAATTAGGCTCCAAACATGACTATATATACATGGCCTTCTAGTCACAGTTTTAGTACCTTCATGACCAGGGCTTCAGGCCATATCATAGTTTGGTTTCAAGGCACAGATATGTACCATTAAGTTCATTGTACTTTACAATCAATATACATTCATTTTCATGATCATTTGTGTCCATAACTTCATGCTTTTGCAAGTATACTGTTCACTGCCATATCTCTCAGTTTTCTCAACTAGGTTGCAGAGATGATTTCTCTGAACTTGGTGCATCATTTTCAGTGATTTAAGTTGGTAAAGTTTTCTCCTTAATTCTACTATATACTGAAAAGTTTTCATTGCAATTTCCTTTTTCAACCATGAGCTATGTTCATTTGAAATCACCTATATCTCTTCATATTCTACTTCTCTGTCATCACTCCATCATATCAGTGTTTTTCTCAAAGCTAGTTCTCAGTGTGTAGTTCATCATTTTCCATGATTCAAAGGTTTATAGAACCAGCATAGTGTCTAGTATATGCCTCAAAATTTCATAACCATCCCGTCTTGGAATCTTGAGATATCAACATTTCTCTGCTCATGGGTCTGAGTACTGCTACAACCTATGAAAATCGGCATGATGCTACAACTTGCTAAACATCTTTCTCTTTATGTGGTCTACAATTTTTTATGAATCTTGATTGTTAGCTTACTAAGTTAATAAGAGGTCCCCAAAAGGAATCAAGTCAAGTGCTGTTGTGGCCAGAGAATTGTTCAAAACACTGGATAGGTGTATGAACATAAATAACAAGTTTTTTGTTCTTGAATCCACTTCAACTTATCTGTTTTGATTCATCTTTCTGAGAGTGATCTTCCAAGGTACATAGGGTGTCTAATACATCCTTTGCAAAGCTAAAAGGTTCCACTACATATCTCTGGAGTTCATTTGGCTAGTGTAGTACAAAGTTTTTGCAGCACTACTTCATCTTCTCCAAGTTCAAATCCATCTCTTCACGGTGGTATCCGTTGGTGCAAGACAATCAACAATTGAAGTTTTGATAAAGTTTTGAAGTCAAGGATTGAAGAAAAGATCAAGTCATGAAGCATGAAGAAAGTATATGTTTAGAGAATGAAGATATGTATACATATGTACATTAACTTAGAGTTAGCTCACTTATACTTTTGTATGATTATGAGCTTGTACATATTTGCCTATGTATACAAGGAAAAATGTCAGGGCAAATATGAGAGAGTGTAAGAGAACAAGAATTAAAGAGAATTAGAAGTCACTACACACTTGTGAAGTGAGTAAGATAGCTCTCTCATCCAGATGTAAAACTTTTGAGTAATGAAGAAAAGTTGCACCCGATTTTCCTCTCTATTCTCCTTTTGTGCTTGATCAATTCAAGAATCCTTTTGTAGGTGTCTAATTCCATAGTTAATGAGTCTATGGTTAAAGTTTGAGAGCCCAATTGTAAACAGGCTGTGAGAATTATGAGTAGGAACATTCTGTGTAGACATCTTCTTCACAATTTGTTCAAGATTTTGGAAGATGAGTATTGATCCTCCAAATTGGTGAAGGTTTTAACTTATTCTTGATATAGAGGTGCTCTAACTTCAAGGATAACTTGTTCTTTTGGAGATTAACACTCTCCATCAGTGGTATCAGAGCAAGAAGCATCAAAATTGAAGAAAGGAGGACCTCGACTGATGTAGTTATAAAGAATTCAACATTCAAAGATAGAAAAGGTGAAAGCTTGAAAGTAAAGCTTGAGAAGGAGGTCAGAAGATATCAAGGAAGACAAAAGGAACTTCATTCGAAGCAAAGGTACACTTATTTCTTATAAAGGTTGAAGAATTTAATACACAGGTGAAGAAAGGATGGGAGATTCTCTTCAGACAGAGAAATTGGACAGAGAGAACTATCTAGCATGGTCAATAAGGATGGAAGCTCATCTTATGAGCAAAGAATTGATAGGTTATATCACAGGTGAAGAAGAAAAGCCTCAGTTCAAAGATCCTAGTGTTCCAACTAGGGATGAATTGTCAGATTTGAAGACTTGGATGAGGAGAGATGTTCAAGCTAGGAGCATTATCTATATGGGAATTAATGACTACTTGCTACCTCACATTAGAGGTCTTGAAAGTGCAAGTGATATATGGAATTCTTTGGAGGAGCATTTCCAAAACACCACAAAGTCAAGGAAGGCATCCTTGTGGGCGGAGTTTACCACATTCAAGAAGAAGGCCTCTCAATCCATTTCAGATTATGTAACAAGGATGAAGGACATTGCAGATGCATTAGGATCAGTTGATGAAGATATTGAGGAGGATAAATTGGTAAGGCAAATCCTCACAGGTTTGAGAGGTGATGACAAATGGAAACCATTCATTTTGTCTATTGAATTATCACTAGATCATTTTGCTCCTGATTTGAATCAGTTGCTAGGACACATGCTAACCTTTGAGCAAGATGTCAAAGGTGAAAGTGATAAGAGTGTAGGTCAAGCAATGTATTCAAAGGATAAAAAGAAGAATAGCAAAGGGAAGCAACAAGCAAATCAAGATGAAGGTACAACTAGCCAAGCTAACTTCCTAAGAGGAAGAGGAGGTGGCAAAGGTAGAGGAAGAGGCAGAAGTAATAAAGATGGAGTCAAAGCTTGCTAGATTTGTGGTAAGACAAATCAATTAGCTCATGATTGTTGGCATAATACTCAGAATAATGGTGGATATAATCAGAACTTTAATTCAAGAGGAAGAGGTGGCAGAAATCAAAGAGGTAATTTCTGAGGTAGAGGTAGTAGAGGTTATTTTGGAAGAAATGCAGGTAGAGGATTCCAAAGCCAAAAATACATCAATACCTACTACAATTATGCTTCATATCAGAAGGAGGATTCAAAATTGATTATGAATGCAACTTGTGAAAGGCAAAGTGAAGATCAAAGAGTCTTCTACATTGACTCAAGGTGTAGCAATCACCTGAGTGGCAACATAGCATTGATGACTGATTTGGAAAATAAGGTAACTAACCATGTAGTTCAAACAGGTGATAATACAAAGCACAATGTGAATTCAATTGGATCAATGAAGGCCAAGGATGGAAGTACTCTCTTGAGTAAGGTTTTATATGTTTCTACAATTCCAAAGAATCTGATAAGTGTAGGACAAATTGTTGAAAAAGGTTATGAAGTTAGGTTCACTAATGAAGAAGTTTTTGTGGAAATCCCTAGCAATGGGTATAAACAAATTTTTTCAGGGAAGAAAGAAGCAAGATTGTTCACATTGAAGATTGAAGGTAATGTTGGTCATGCATTGTTCAGCTATGGAGGACATAAGATCTCTGAGTTAGATCTTTGGCACAAAAGGCTTGGACATTTTAATGAAAGAGGTATTAAAGATATGGTTAACAATGGTTCAGTGCTTGGATTGCCTAATGTTGCAGGTCAACATATGACATACAGATGTGAGGCATGTCAATTAGGTAAGGCTCATAAGCAATCTTATTCCAAGCATGGTTTTATGTATTCAAAGAAGCTTGAGTTGGTATACATAGATGTGTGGGGACCACCAAAGGATTTGAGTATCAATGGTTCAAGGTATTATGTAATTTATGTTGATTATGCTACCAGATGGATCACTATCTATGTGATCAAAGATAAATCAGAGGTGTTCAATACATTCAAGCATTATCATGTGTATGCAGAAAGAATCACAGGTCAAAAGTTGAAGAGACTAAGGTCAGATGGAGGGGGAGAGTATTTCTCTAATGCGTTCAGTGATTACTTGTGGCATGCAGGTATAAAAAGGGAGGTTACTTGCAGGTACTCTCCTCAACAAAATGGTGTAGCAGAAAGGAGGAATAGAACTCTTGTTGAGTTTGCAAGATCCATGATGAAGGAGAAAAATTGTCCCAATTATTTGTGGGTTGAGGCTGTAAATACAACCACATATTTGGTCAATAGATTACCATGTAAATCTTTGCAGGGTATGACACCATATGAAGCATGGTGGGGTAAGAGACCTACTCTAGATCATTGCAAAGTATTTGGATGTTTGGCATATGCATATGTGCCATCTCAATTGAGGCACAAATTGGAACCTAAAGCTGAAAAAGTATGTATTCATTGGATATGATGATAAGTAGATGGGATATAGGTTGTGGAGTCCATCCACAAAACAATTCCTTGTATCAAAGGATGTTACATTTGATGAGCAAGGTACTTGGTATGCAGGTACAATCAATATTTATGCAGGTGATGAGGAAGTTGTGAATCAAAAGAAAGGTAAATCAAAGGTTCAGATATTTGATGAAGAAGAGAACAATGAAGTACAGGTTGAAGTTGAAGAAGTGCCAAGGTTTGATCTAGAATGTAATGAACCAGAAACCTCAAGGAGTGGAGAACTCAGAAGGTCATCAAGACACAAATGGCAGCCTACAAGGTATAGCTATGACACTTCTTTTTTGGCTACTAAAGATTATGCTTATATGGTAAAGGCAGATGAAGACCCTTCTACATATGAAGAGGCAAAAGGTAAGGAAAATTGGGAGAAAGCTATGCAGGAAGAGTATGATGCATTGATGGAGAATGACACATGGGATATGGTTCCTAAACCAAATAGTCAGAAGATCATTGGATGCAAATGGGTCTACAAGACAAAGAGGTTTGCAGATGGAAGTGTGTCTAGGTATAAAGCTAGACTTGTTGTGAAAGGATTTGCTCATACATATGGTATAAATTATTATGAGAACTATAGTCCTGTGACAAAAATGACAACCATCAAGACACTCATAGCTATTGTTGCATGTAAAGATTGGAAATTATGTCAATTAGATGTGAAGAATGCTTTTCTAAATGGTTATATTTCAGATGATGTTTTCATGGAGCGACCACAAGGGTTCAGAGATGAAAGGTATCTAGATCATGTATGTAAGCTCAAGAGAGCTTTGTATGGTTTGAAGCAGGCTCCAAGGGCATGGAATTATAGACTTGTGAAGTTCTTGAAGGAACTTGGTTTTCAAGTATCTAAAGGCAAATAGTAGCTTGCTTGTTAAAGCAAGTGATGATGGGTTCATTTACATGTGCATATATGTTGATGATATAATTCTTACAGGTACAGATGAGAAAGGAATTCAAAGCCTAAAGAAGCAAATGGAGAAAGAGTTCAAAATTAGTGACTTGGGAGATTTGTCATATTTCTTGGGCATGGAGATCTCATACACTCAACATGGAGTGTATGTAACTCAAGAAAGGTATTTGAAAAACTTGTTGATCAAGTTTAAAATGGATGATTGCAGGTTAGCACCTACTCCAATGGAGGTGAATCACAAATTGACCAGAGATGGAGGAGAAGAATTCAAGGACATGAAGCTATCTCAAAGTTTGGTTGGTAGTCTGATCTATGCTACATTAACTAGGCCTCACTTGTCATATGCAGTTGGAGTATTATCTCAATTCATGCATTGTCCTAGGAAAGAACATTGGGTTGCAGGACAAAGAGTGTTGAGGTACATTAAGGCTACACTCAAAGAAGGTTTGTATTATGGTTTTACACCAGATACAAACATCAAGATATATAGTGGTACAGATTGGGCAGGTAATCCTGATGATAGGAGATCAACTTATGGATACTTGTGTTATGTGGGAGATAAGTTAATTTCATGGTGTTCAAAGAAGCAACATACAATTGCTTTATCATCCACAGAGGCTGAGTACAAAGGTATGGTTGAAGCTGCAAAGGAAGTGATATGGCTTAAGACTCTTATGAAGAGTTTTGACATCATTCAGAGTACACCCATTATTCATGGAGATAAGATGAGTTCATTGTATTTAGCTTCTAATCCTATTTTTCATGCTAGGACTAAACGCATTGAGATTCAATATCATTTTCTAAGAGAGAAGGTGATGAATAAAGAGATTGAAGTTATACATACTTCAACAAAAGATCAGATAGCTGATATGCTAACCAAAAGCTTGGATGGACCAAAGTTACAGAGATTCAAAGACATGGCAGGTATAAACACAGTTAATTTTGCATCATTTTTCTTCCGGTGCATTCATTGGGAATGCCAGGCAGTTTCTTGGCAATTGGCAAAGGGCGATATCCCTCGGACACGACTGCCACATCTATTGACATTCCTCCTCCCGGTGATTTAGGCTGCCTAACCTCCTCCCCTGAATACCCTTCTCTTTCATGAGGAGTTAGTGCAAGTGATGGAGGTCGATGATGATAATGATCTTGTGCAGTTCTTTAAGGGGAAGGGCCGCAAATTGAGCCCCTCTCACAATAAAGCACAACCGTCCTCAACCGTTTAATTGAAGGATACATCTCAGATTATTTTTGCTCCACCATCCCCTAAAGACCAAGTTGATCCTGACATTGTCATTGAAGAGGTCCACCTTGATGATACGGTCATGCAGCCATAACCTCATCTACAGGAGCTAGTGCTCGATATGGTCACAGAAGTTGAACAACTCACGGAGAAAGTGCAACCTGAGGAGGTGACTACTCAAACTGATGTCTCGCCTCTTGTGGTAACCACTCTTGCCTTGCTCTCTTCACCCCAAAACCCACCTCTACCTCTTTCTCCCTCAAAGGTGCCTTTGCTGCCTAGCCCTCTTCCCTCACCGTGTCATTCGAAAGCCCATCCTCTCCCTTCCTCCCCTGATTATTTGCCCCCTTCGTTGTCAGCCACAATTTCTGCTAACCCCTCTCGACCAATCTCCACCTCTATTGTACCTGACTCATTCGCCCAACTTGCTCAGATAGGTAATTATCTTATTCATCTTTCCACCCATCTCCCCCATCACCTACAAATCGCCCAACAATCTCTCATAACAGAGTACCAATCCAAGGTAGATCTTCTTGAAGCGGACATCGCACCACTCCAAGAAGAGGTGCTAGTAGCCAAAGCGGAAGCTAGTTCACTACAGGACCAGATTCGAAGTCTCCAAGAGCATTTGAATGTGAAGAATGCCATCATTGCCGCTCACGATGATGAGATTAGTAAGTTGACTCACACCGTAATTGACAAGGAGGATGCGAGGACCGCTTTGGGTAATCTCCTAGAGACCACGCATGTTGACTTTGCTACAGTGGAACAAAAGGGTCAAGAGATGGCTGAATTAGCCTTACAAGCCAAAACCGAATTAAAGAAAGTCACTGAAGAGCTCTTTCAGAAAATCCGCTCTTTGGAAGAGGAAATTGGCCGCAATATGCAGCTGAAGAAGGATGTCGAAGCCATTTAGAAAGAGAGGCAAGATTTTTATAAAACCATGTACTTCCAGTCTCAAGAGCTTGAACGTAGAGAGAAACAATTGGGTATCCAAGACGAACGATTATCAAGTATTGATGCACAGATTGCTGACATGAAGCTATGACGTGATGCGATGCTCGCTAACGACTTCTATCTTCAAGAAGTTTTCTTGCAAAGTCAAGCTGGCGCCTTACTCTCCCAAGTCATTGCTTTTAGGTCTGTGCGGACTGATGCACATCTGGTTGGACCGCAAATTTTGAAGGAAATGTTAGACTCCCTTAAGCAGAAAATAACAGGAACCTTTAAATTAGTAAGATCCATGTATATCCAAGGAATCATTGATGATTCCTAAACCTTGTATTTTTCCCTGCTAGGTTTGAGTCCACCGTGCGTGCCAGTGTAAGGCTATCAGAATATTATTTAGAAGAATACTTGTAATTAGAAAAGCCGCGCACCGAAAGGATGTCGCGCAAACATTGTACCTCTTTTTCCTAATCAATACAGTATGCACGGAAGAGATGATAGATGTGTTGTCAGCTTGTTTGTGTAGAGAGTACGCATGCGGAAGCAAAATGAAAAGTAAAGTACTCTCACAAAACAAAGAATGTGTGAGACACAAAATGAGTAGATCATGAAGTGGGTAAACTCATGTGGATTAGAAATGAGCTTGCCAAGAGCATGGAGTAGGCTCCTCAAGCTTCTAACCAAGTACAAATGAGGGGAGATGCCCTCCTTATATAGATTTGGGAGGGGCTCTCAAAAGTACATCATATGGGGGATAAGTCTCCTGAAAGGAGAATGAATACAACTGGTAGAAGCACATGGCAAGGTACCCAAATACAAAGGAAATACAATATGAAATGGAAATAGACTAGAAACGGAGTGCCTCCTAGATACAAAATGGAGATGCACTCATGCGGATACAAATGTAGATGAAGTAGGAGCAATCATGTCGTCAACACCCCCTCTGTAGCTCCATTTTGGAGCGGTTGAATGCTGCAGAGGTCCACCAAGCGCTGAAGCGGGACCGGAGGTAGAGCCTTCGTGAACATGTCCGCCAGGTTCTCCTGAGAGGTACACTGCTCTAGAGTAATCTCTTGAGATATGAGCTTCTCGTGGATGAAGTGGTACTGGATCTCGATGTACTTTGTCTGAGTGTGGAACATTGGATTCTTGGTGATGGCCAAGGCTGACTGGTTGTCCGTGCGAAGACATGTCGAAGCATCCTGCAAAACACCAATGTCAGATAATAAACGTCGAAGCCAGATGGCCTCACATGCTGCAAAGCTCGATGCTCGGTACTCGGTCTCAATAGATGATAGTGCAACTGTAGCCTGCTTCTTACTTGCCCAAGAGATAGGTCCTGAGCCAAGCAAGAATATATACCCAGAAGTAGACCATCGAGAAGGATCACTAGCCCAATCTGAATCTGAATATCTAGCGAGTTCGATGCCCCCTCTGTACCAGAGACCATGATGTCGGGTGAGGGCAAGGTAGCAAAGTAGTCTCTGAGTAGCATCCCAATGAGTCTGACGAGGTTGATGTGCAAATTGACTAAGTATACCAACTACATAAGCAATATCTGGATGAGTGTTGGCAAGATAGAGTAGTGAGCCAACAAGCTAGCGATAGTTATGCACATCCACAAATGATGATGAGTCCTCCAGTGTAAGCTTGATGTTTGGATCAAGTGGTGTAGAAACTGAGCGACACTGGTCCATGTTATATCTGGAAGGTAGATCAGAGCAGTACTTCTTCTTTGATAGGAATATACCTTCTCTTGTTTGCCAAACTTCCATACCCAAGAAGTAGTGGAGTAATCCAAGATCTGTCATAGAGTACTCAAGATGAAGCTGTGTGATGATAAACTAGATGCGTTCTTCATCTGAGCCTGTCAAGATCAAGTCATCTACATAGAGAATGATGATGGCTACGAAAGAATCCTTTTGATAGATATAGAGATTAGCATCAGCATTGCTTCTGTGAAATCCCTTGTCTTCAAAGAACTTGTGAATCTTTTCATACCAGGCCCTAGGAGCTTGCTTGAGTCCGTAAAGTGCCTTGTGAAGCTTGTAGACTTGATCTTCTTTTCCTTTGATCTTGAAGCCTTCAGGTTGTTCAACATATACTTCTTCTTGAAGATCGCCATTGAGGAATGCAGTTTTGACATCTACTGGTAAATGGGCCACTTAAAGTGAGCACTTAGTGCTAAGATGACTCTTATGGTTGTAAATCTTGCAGTAGGAGCAAAGGTTTCTTCATAGTCAATGCCATGTTGTTGCTTGTATCCCTTAGTGACTAATCTTGCCTTATATTTATCTAGAGTGCCATCAGACTTGTATTTGACTTTATATATCCACTTGAATCCTATGACTTGATGGTTGGTTAGTTTGGGAACTAATGTCCAAGTTTTGTTCTTTGCTATTGCATCCAGTTCCTCTTGCATAGCTGCTTCCCACTTTGGTTGGCCTTGAGCTTCTTTGTAGTTGGATGGCTCTGGGATTTGTTGAATTTGGTGCATTAGAGCATAATTAACATAATGACTTTGTTTGCATTGGCGCTTATCAAGAAGCCTCTGAGATCGGCATGGTTGTTGTGAAGTACTTGTTTCTTAGTTGGAAGTTGGAAATACTGAGTCCACCTCTGAAGTGTAGATAGGTGGACTAAGAGTTGTACTTGAATCTTTTCGTGAGTATGATGAAGCTTCATTGAAGATCACATCCTTCGAAATGGTGATGGAGTGGTTTTCCATATCATATAGACGGTACGCCTTTGATTGGTCACTGTAGCCTATGAATATGTGTTTCTTGGACTTTGATTGTAGCTTGTTTCTATTTTCTTTTGGTACATGGACAAAAGCTTCATTACCAAAGACTCGAAAGTAGTTCACATTTGGTTTTCTTCCATAGTAGGCTTCGAAGGGTTTTTTGTTGTGTAAAGCACTTGTAAAGCCTCGACTAAGAATGTGAATGGCTGTATGCACTACTTCTGCCCAGAACTTGTAGGGTAGATCCTTGTGATGAAGCATTGTTCGTGCCATTTCCATCACACTGTGTATCGTCCTTTCAGCTACTCCATTCTAGGATGGAGTATGAGGCTGAGTGACTTGACGTTTGATTCCTTTCTGGTTGAGAAAGTTATCAAAGTCATGATTGATAAATTCGCCACCTCCATCTGATCTGATGGTTTTAACTTTAGTTGAAGCTTCATTCTCAACTTCCTTGATCCAAGTTTGAAACTTAGAGAATGTGTCTGCCTTTGAATTCCAAAAGTACACCCAAATAAAGCGAGAGTGGTCATCTACTAGAAGATAAAAGGAGAGTGATTCACTCAAGGATGGGGTGTTCATAGGTCCACATAAGTCCATGTGGATGAGGGCTAGTGGGTTCCTCACTCGTGTTGAAGCTTCCTTGGGAACTGGGGCCCTGTGTTGCTTGCCTTGGGTACAAGCTTGGCAGACATTAGTAAGTTGCCCGATCTTTGGCAATCCCTTCACAAGTTGGGATGAAGAGATTTTTGATAAGTACGAAGTGTGGCCAAATCTCTAGTGCCACAAACTTGAGGTGGATTCTTTGGAGACAAAGAAAGATAGCTTATAGAGGCCCTTTTCCTCAATACCTTGAGCAATGACATCCTTTGTATGGGGATCAACTACCTTAACTGAGGTGTTATCAAACCATACTTGTTTGTCGTGATCTGTAATGGCCTTGACGAAAAGTAGATTCATACACAAATTTGGAACAAAAAGAACATTTGATAAAGACTTGCATTCGCCCTGATTGTTGATAATTTGAACTTTCCCTTTTCCTTCGATGGGTAAGCTTTTGTTGTTGCCAAGATAAACTTCTCCCGTGTGCTCTTCGAGTTCCTGAAAGGAGTCCTTGTCTTTGCAAATATGGGAGGTAGCTCCGCTATCAAAAATCCACTCATGCGGGGAGCAAGAAGTCACTAGTGCATTGGCTTTTGTGGAGATGAAGAGTTCCTCACTCGAGCAGTGGGATCTATGTTGGAAGCCTTTGGATGCTTGCCTAGACGTAGAAGCCTTTGATGATTGTTTCTTTTTATAGCAAAACTTTTCTAAGTGGCCTATTTTTCCACAGAAATTACAGGTGAACTTCTGCGATGAATTATGCGATCCTTGCTTAGATCCATTGCTAGCCTGATGACTTGTGGTTTTGCCCTTATTGAATGGGCCTTTGGCCTTCATGGCTGACTCTTGTGAGGAAGTTGATTTGGCTCACGAGTCGTGAAGGAGCAATAGTCGATGAACCTCTTCCCAAGATAAGACTTGGCCGCGATTATACAAAGTTGTGACAAATGTCTCGTATGACTTCGGTAATTTGTTAAGAAGTCTAATGGCCATGTCTTCACTAGAGATCTGCCTACCACATAGTGCTAATTTACGCTGGTAATCCTCAAATTGTGCTACGACCTTGGTAATTGTGTCGTGTGGCCTAATGGTCAAATTATGAAATTTGGCCTCTAATGCATATATCTTCGAAGGGGTCTTGTCTTCATACAAAGTGGCTAATGTATCTCAAGCATCCTTGGACGTCTTGTAGGCAGTGATATGTCCTTTCGTCAATTCATCACAGGCAAGTAAGAGCTGACCTAAAGCTCTTTTGTCCTTGACATTCCACACATGCCAATTGTCTAAGTTGGTATCCCTATTGGGTTCGGGGTCTGACCCATCTACTACCTCATGAAGAAGATTCGTGTAGAGATAGGCGCGCATAATATCTTTCCATAGATTGTAATTTTGGCCATTGAGGCGTTCATCCCTAGGCATAAAAATAGGGGTGAAAGAGGGTAAGAAGTTAGCCATAGATGATGAGCTACCTTCACTTTTGGTTATTACAAAGTTTTGAAGATAAAGTGTTTAGAAACACTACCAAAATTGACGCCAAATGCACAAGCTTTGAAGATAAAGTGTTTAGAAACACTATCAAAATCTCTTGCCAAAGATGCTGCTTCAAAATAATGGCAAAGCTTGAAATGAACGACTCCAAATCAGACTGAAACTCCTTGGGGAGGGGGGGGCTTAGAATAGCCCTTCACTTGTGCACAAAGAGAAGTCGACGCGAGAGGAGGGGGCTTAGTTTAGCCCTTTGTACACCAATGGAGCCTTAGAGTAGGCTTAGAAACTTTGGAAAGATCTTGTGGGTGGGCTTAGAGTAGCCTCCAACCCACAAGTATGCACACACAAAACACCTTCTTCTTATATGAGAGTTACAAAAAAAGGGGGGGGGGCACTTTATGCCAAATAGTGGTAAATAAGGTTGGGTTAAAATCTTGGAAGTGACTCTTTGAGTAGTGCCGAAGTGTGTCCTTGAGGAAGAGGATTACATCCCTTTGAAAATACAAAAAAAATCCCTTTAGAAAGTGCCAAAATTAAGGGTGAGCACCCTTAGAAAATAATGTAAGTGTGTCAATTATTGAATTCAAGACTTGCTCTGCCTTTTGAAGATATTGGATTCGAATGGAGGAAGGGTTGTGGGACCATCTGCATATCAGCTTTGGTGAGGGAATAATGCACATCCGAATGGAGGACCATGTTCATTGGTCATTGATAGTGACCAGCGGCTCCATTCCAAAATAGTCAAGAGAAACAGGGTGGGGGAATAATGCACATTCGAATGCAGGACCACGTTCATTGGTCATTGATAGTGACCAGCGACTCCATTCCAAAATAGTTAAGAGAAACAGACGCTATTCTGAAAATTGCTAACTATAGCTAGCAAGTAGTGGCAGATTTGCAAAGAGTTAATCTGTGGGTCCTGAAAAAGCTAATCTCTGATGTCAAGACCGCATGAAGCATTGGAGTTTATCCGTCTGGCTAGTGAAGTCTCTCGCTCTATCTCCTCTCTCTCTCTCTGCCCATAACACTTGAAGAGGTGCAGAATGCTGCTGTGCAGGTCTCCACTCTCACGAACAGAAGTGGCTTAGCTCCTTTCTTCGCTGCCTACCTCCTCAGAAGGCGTGTGAGGATTAACGCTGCTCGCTGCAGCCGTCGAGGAACTTCTTCTCTCAACTTTCGGAGATCTATTCGCTTCTGTGTTCAAGTGCCCGTCCCGAGTCTCTCTGCTGCTTCAACTCTTTGTCGGAATCTGAGGTTCGAATCATGAAATCCGCATATGCAAGCATTGAGATGTCGTTGCCTTCTTCAACGTCTGTCCCGTCTCATATCTGAATCCACTATTACAGAGATGCTATCCCATCTCATATCTGAATCCACTTTATAGCCTAAGTGGGCCCTCTCGGACGTTCTATAGCAACATGTCCTGGCCTTTCATGTTGCTGCTCTGCGGTGATTGAATCCACCTTGCAGACGAGCGTGATATCTCAAGGTTCTATGAGCTCCTCACAATTTTCTGTCAGAAATCATGCTCACTCGCGTATATAAGTCTGCAAGCTTTTTCCAAGCTCTAGTGCCGGCTTTTGGTACATATCTCAGGACCGCAGCAATAGTAGACGTGGACTTTTTAAGATCGTCGGCCTAGACCACAATCGGCTAGACCTCAACCTTCCGATGATCAAACGCATGTAGTCCTCTCTGTGCAGAGAGTTTCCTTGGATGCTTCTATGGCCAACAAGCCCGAAGCTGGAAGCAAGGCATTGCCAAAAGATGCTCTTCTCACCCCTCGCTTTTACACCACAGACTTTCGTATCCAAAATGACGACGTCGGGGCTTTCGGGTCTGCTTTGTAAAAAAAAAACAACTCGCCTAGCGCAAGAGAGATCCTTCTGGGCAGATAACTCTTCTTCTCCTATGAACTCCTCCGGACATGTGGACTGGGATTACAGGGGGGTTGGGCACACACGAGATTGATGACATCACATGCTGAAGTCTGCTAGAGCGATGACAGCTAGCTGCTGCGAAAGATAATGAAGATGATGGCGGTGACAACGGGGGCAATGCATGGGATTGCACACGCAGTGTTGTGGCTACGAGAAAGAGCAGGACAATGAGTAGATTAACAACACTAATTGAAACCAAATATCAAAGTGTTTATAAACACTTCAATGTTGAGGATCACCATCAACTTTATGTAAATAAGCTTAACAATGAGCACAACAAGGAAATCGACAACATGTTCCATAGAAGAGAGGGTGGGTGGGAGGGGAAAATGGGGATAAAAGGTGATAAATAAAAATGGGTGGGAGGGTGGGCAAATGGGCAAAATGAGGTCCAAAAGAGCAAGATTGATGGCAAAGTCTCTCTCAATGAGGAGGAAGCAAAACCACCACCACTCAAGCACCACCACCACCAAAATGATCACCAAACGCACCACCAAGACCTCCACCTAACGCTCTCATACCATGTAGAGAGTACGCATGCAGAAGCAAAATGAAAAGTAAAGTACTCTCACAAAACAAAGAATGTGTGAGACACAAAATGAGTAGACCATGAAGTGGGTAAACTCATGTAGATTAGAAATGAGCTTGCCAAGAGCATGGAGTAGGATCCTCAAGCTTCTAATCAAGTACAAATGAGGGGAGAGGCCCTCCTTATATAGATTTTGGAGGGGCTCTCAAAAGTACATCATATGTGGGATAAGTCTCCTGAAAGGAGAATGAATACAACTGGTAGAAACACATGGCAAGGTACCCAAATACAAAGGAAATACAATATGAAATGGAAATAGACTAGAAACGGAGTGCCTCCTAGATACAAAATGGAGATGCACTCATGCGGATACAAATGTAGATGAATTAGGAGCAATCATGTCGTCAACAATTTGTTCTAGATAATGATCTGGAGTTGATTCTGTTCTGAAGTTACGTTAATCGCAGAGTTGTCTGTAAGAGTTAGTATTCAGTATTGAAGTGAATCAGATACTGTTTTGACATTTACTGTTTGAAAGTGAAGCGTGAAGTATAGCAATAATATTAAAGGAAGGGTGAAAGTGTTGCGTACATAATTGTGGTGATCATTAAGAATGTTATGCACCGAAGTGTAATTGAATCTTCTATACTTGTTCAGGGTTAATCAATGAATTTTATTGTCGAAAGTTAAGCAGTGAATTGGGAAAATATATAAAGGGCCTCTGAATTATCAAACCCCTGACCATCCCAAGAACCCACAAGTAAGAACATAATAACTTTAACTTTAACAGACCCTTTAGCTTACTAATGATGCTAAATAAGTGTCTATGTACTTTGGAGATGATGCTTCAAACAATTGAATCAAAGCAGATAACTTTGCAACTAGCTTGTGACCAAAAACTTGCTATTTTGGTCTTGATGCCTGCTGAATATTTTGCTCAATGCTCACAGTATAGTAGCAATTAGGAAAATTCCTTTTGAATATATCTAACTAACTTAGAGAGCTAATGATTCCAAGTGGAATCACATAAAATGATAAACCATATATTGAGCAAACAACTTAGCAAGTGGAAGCTTACCCCCGATTTTTTAGGAGCTATATAGAGAATGACCAATGAGTACTTCAAGGCAGTTTTCTCCCAATTTGCTGAAATCAAACTTCTTCAAACTTTAGCACCTTGTAGTAAGCTTTGAGCTGGTTCCAACAAGCTATAGAACTTGAAAAATGATCAAGAATTGACTGAGATATGAGCATTGAAAGTGTAGTGTTTTGAGTGAACATAGCAGAGATGAAGACAGATGTGATCAATAATGTAATGTATTATGGAACAATGTTATACATGATCATTGTCATAAATATGATGCCCAATGATGTTGATAAGAGTAGGCTATAGTGTAAGCTACTCAACATATATAAATGATCAACAATAAGCTCAAGAATGGGGGCACTAAAGCAACGAGATTACAACCTCTTTTTAGTGATTTACCTACAATGTTTGAATTTGAATTCAAACTTGGATGTACCTAAAAGTATTCCTCCAAATTAGGAGTGATGCCACCAAATGAGATTTGTAGCTTTTAGTTCTCCAAAGTCCACGAGATGTATGGGATTGCAAGATTCTCTCATGAAGTTATCTTTTACAAATGGTAACTAATAAAAAAGAATACAAGGCATAGCTCATATGATCCATCAAAGTCTTCTTCAATGCCTAGCCAAATGTGAAGGCTTGACATTTGCACCAACAATGAGACTTGGTGATTTAGTGTGATGTTGTTGAGACTGGAAATGTGGAGGTACAGTTCATTGATGTTTCAAAGTTTACTATGCATAATGTACACCATGTACCTCAATTATCACATAGCTTGATGTCAATTGGTCAACTTGATGACCTTGGTTACAAGGTGGTCTTCTATGCTGAGTCCTTTCACATATCAAAGGGCAATATGGTTATTGCAAAAGGAAGCAAACTTGGATCACTTTATCCTTTATTTGTACCGTTGATATATTTAGGTAGTGATGTGCATGAACACACTAGGATTCTTGAGGCACCTTTTTCCCTCTTTAGGAGGTTTTTTCCCTTGGCTTGTATATACACCTATAGCCCTAATGGGTTAATTATCTTTGTACATTCTAGTGGTAATACATTCAGTATTATGTGTTGTGCTCCAAGATTCTTCTTCTTCCTTGTGTTGTTCGCATGCTTCCATAGACATCTAACTCCAACAATTGGTATCAGAGCAGTTCGCCGCTTCATCTAGGGTGTTCGTGACACCCCTCTGGTCACAGTCTCAAAATCACACAAAATTTGGTGAGCATACTCAGGGTGATTACGAGATAAAAATGGCTTTTCTTAATGGTGCCAAAATCATGATCTGAGCTTGTTTCGGCCTCCAAATGCACTATCGTAGTGCTTGTGCAGGCTATTTCATCTTTTTGTGGCAAAAATATATAGATTTTAGTTTGCTAGTATAAGCGTCTCGAAGTCTGGTACATGTCTAGCAGAATTCATTTGGTAGTTTTGTTCAACTTTTTTAGATAGAGTCATTTTTTTGCATCAACGTATTTTAGTCACTGGGCATGGCTAAAAGTAGTGATGTATTCCCTATGTTGGTTGTTGAGGATAAGTTGGATGGTACCAATTATCCATTACGGGCTTATATGATGCAACATGTATTGGTTGCAAAAGGACTATGGAACATTGTGTAGGGTGTTGAGAAACATCCTATTACACCTCAAATACAAGTATTGAAGTTGATGCAGATGGCATTGAAGATGCTAATATTCTTCATATTCCTATTTGTGCTATGGTTTTTGTTGTACCTACTATGGAGAAAATTTGTTGGGATGGCATAGATGCTCAGCACATTCATTGATAGACTTGTCTGTCAAACGTATTCCTCACATTCGCTCATGTAGAACAGCTATGAATGCGTGGGATGCACTTACCACATTGTACCAAGCTAAGAATAAGGATCGTGTTGCTTACCTCTGAAAATAGTTGGAGAGTGAGCATATGAATGAAGGTGATTCTATGGATAGTCTTTTGACAAAGATCAAGGATTTGAAGGGACAATTGATTTTTGCTACTGAAGTTATACCAGATAGCTCACTTGTGCACACCATTCTGAATGGTCTTCCTAATTAATATCAAAGTTTTGCTTCTACTCTTCATTTGATGATGAAAGGCAATACAAACACCTTATCATTTGAGGAGTTAGTCTGCAGAAATTTGCAAATGCTACACATTCGAAGAAGGAAGACAAAGATGAGAAGAAATCAGAAAAGCATAATTTCTTTTACAAGCACTGTAAAGGAAATGATCATATCATAAAGAAATGTCCAAAATTGGCTGCAAAAGAGGCAAAGAAAAAAGAGACTGGAATGGTTGTTGCACAGGCCTCGACATCGAAAAACAGAGTCTGCTAATCTTGTGCAGAATGAAGAATGGGGGTTTACTATTGTTTGCAATTTTGACCCATCTTTTCATGAGCAGCGTATGTCTGCAGTAAACTCAGATGTTTGGTATTTTGATAGTGGGGCAACCAAATAAATCACCTCGTAGCATAGTTTCTTCACTTCACTTGAGCCTGCCCCTACAGTGAATACTATAACAAGCATCAACAACTCCTCTTATCATGTCATGGGAATAGGTAAGATCATTCTAACTACTGTGTTGGATTTTTACATCTACAGAAGCATGTGAACAACACAAGGAAGAAGAAGAAGCTTGGAGCACAACACACAATACTGAATGTATTACCACTAGAATGTACAAAGATTAGGAACCGATTAGGACCATAGGTGTATATACAAGCAGAGGGGAAAAAACCCCCTAAAGAGGGAAAAAAAGTGCCCCGGTGGTCCTCGTGTGTTCACACACATCACTACTTAAATATATCAACAAATCCCCCCTCGGAGTGATGTGGTGAACAAGGAGCTGGCACTCATGTATAAGGAAGTGCCAATCTATGTTGAATCAATCCACAAAAGGAAGTATGCCCAAAGATTTGCGGAAAGCATCAAACTTCTCCCTAGGTAGAGCCTTCGTGAAAAGGTCTGCAATGTTCTCTAGCGTGGGCACATATGCCAAGCTAATCTCTCTAGTAGAGAACCTCTCCCTGACATAATGATAATGCACCTCAATGTGCTAAGTGCGAGCATGGAACATAGGGTTGTTCACAATTGTCAATGTGCTTTGATTGTACGTGAAGATGGTGGTAGCATAAGACTGACCAACACCCAAATCAGCGATAAGGTGTCTGAGCCACATACACCCAACAGTCACTATGGGAGCTACCCTATACTCACCCTCACAATTGGAAGCGGCCACAGTAAGTTGCTTCTTGCTCAACCAAGATATGCATGAGCTACCAAGCATGAAGTAAAAACTCTAGTGGACACACGAGTGTCATAGCAACCAACCCAATCAAAGTCAGAAAAAAACATGTAAATTTGACGGTAGTGATCCTGCCTTGGGATAAAACAATCCAAGTAGCCAGGTACCACTCAAGTACCGAAATATGCACTTAACTGCCTACCAATGCTTGATACCTGGGCAATGGATAAACTTGTTCATCTGTGAGACAAAAAAATTGAATATCTGGCAGAGCAATGCATAAGTAAATCAAGCATCCAACAACCTGCTGATAGAGAACAACATCAAATGCATCTCGAGCATCATGAAGAATCAATCGTAAACCTTTCTCCATAGGAGTCGCAATAGGCTTATAGTCTTCAAGGCCAAAACGCTGTAATAATGTGTCAATATATTTTCTTTGATACAAATCCATTCCACCATCAACGTGCATAAACTGAATCCCAAATAATTGTTGGAGATAGATGTCTGCGGAAGCACGCAAACAACACAAGGAAGAAGAAGAAGCTTGGAGCACAAAAACACAATACTGAATTAATTACTAGAGAATGTACAAAGATACGTAGCCCATTAGGGCAATAGGCGTATATACAAGTCAGGGGAAAAAACCTCCTAAAGAGGGAAAAAAGTGCCCTGGCGGTCCTAGTGTGTTCACACACATCACTACCTAAATATATCAACAAATCCCCCCTGGGAGTGATGCGATGAACAAGGAGCTAGCACTCATGTATAAGGAAGTGCCAAGCTATGTGGAAATCACTCCACAAAAGGAAGTAAGCCCAAAGCTTTGCGGAAAGCTTCAAACTTCTCCCTAGGCAGAGCCTTCGTGAAAAGGTCTGCTATGTTCTCCTGCATGGGCACATATGCCAAGCTGATCTGCCCAATAGAGAACCTCTCCTTGGCATAGTGATAATGCACCTCAATGTGCTTAGTGCGAGCATGGAACACAGGGTTCCTCGCAACTGCCAATGTGCTCTGACTGTCAGTGAAGATGGTGGTGGCAGAAGACTGGCCAACACCTAAATCAGCCACAAGGCATCTGAGCCACACACACTCAACAGTCGCTGTGAAAGCTGCCCTATACTCAGCCTCACTGTTGGAAGCAGCCAGAGGCATAGAAGACACGGAAGCATGTAAAGACGGAGCAGGGAGCCAGTCAAATCTTTTTTCAAAGAATTATGTTTTCAAATACTTTCCAAAAACCTCCAACAGTGATTTTTATCACTATTGTAACATATGTAACATAGAAAACCTCATTTTGTAATCCATAGCTCCATTTTGTGCAAGCTGAGGAGTCCTCAAGCTTGAGGATCTTAGGTAGAACAAGCGTATCAATTTTTGTTATTTTTAGACACCGTTTACCCTTCCAAATAGCATCTAGGACCTAATTTTTAACTATGCCGGTCACTAGATGTGAAACCGGTCAAAACTAGTCTAGAAACTATAAAAAGAGCTAGAGAGCTCATTTTTTGAGGTTGGTTAGTGTGAGCTTAGAGTTATTTTGAGCTTGTAATAGTGTTCTTGAGCAATAGAGTTAATTTCTCACCTTCCATTGCGTCTTGCTTGTCTCTTCGTAGTGTGTGTGCATGTGTGTGTGCATCTCTATGCTTCTCACCTTCACTCTCACTTCATCTCACGTTCACGATCTTCATATCACTCCTATCTCTTCCGCGGATTGACATTAAGGAGGTGGAGCTTCTTAACGTGGTTCTCACCATTGTGCTAGAGCAACACCAAATTTGGCGCCGTTGCCGGGGATCGAGTCTAGGACGAATGTGTGATGGTAAGAGTATAGCAAGAAGTGGCGTTGGAAGGTAAAATTTTCAGTTTTTGTTGTTGTTTTTACTTAGTTTTTAGTGTTTTTCACCTCCCCCACACTCCATCTTCATCACCGCATCATCATCTTCATCTCCAAAAAAATCAGAAAATTCACCATATCCACCCATTCTCCTCATTTCCCCTCATTTGTGCATGCGAGAGAGTGAGAGAGAGCTTTTGTGCTTGCATGTGCTTTTGTTTTCTTGAGTTTTCTTGCAGGTATAGAGCTCCAGTGCATCAAGAAAGCTTAGAAAAGGTAAAATTTTCAGTTTCTATCAGAGATTTCCGTCTGTGTCAGACCATCGTGATGGTCTGCCAAGTGTGGAATTTTTGGTAAGCGACCACACCACAGGATAGGCGACACAAGCGCACACACGAATCCACAGACGCATCTGCAAAAATCACATTTTGGTGGACCATCGCGACGGTCTCAGACCATCGCGATTGTGTCACACCATCGCGATAGGCTCACGCCATCACGACGGCTCGGTCGGACCATCGCGACGGTCTCACGCCATCGCGACGGTTCATTTGGACCATCGCGACGGTTTGCGGACCATCACGACTGTTCGGTTGACCCCACACCATCGCGATTGGCTCACGCCATCGCGCCGACGCTGCCACGTGGCAAGCTAGACCATCGCGACGGTTCACACTTCACACCATCGCGATGACACCCTTACACCATCGCGACAACTCGAATTTTGGACCATCACGATTGGCTCAAGCCATCGCGCCCGGACCATCGCGATTGGCTCATGCCATCGCATATGTGACCATCGCGACGGTTCACTTTGGACCATCGTGATTGTTCACGTTGACCGTTGACTGACGCCATCGCGATTGTCCGCCTGATCGAGCCATCGCAACGGTTCACATTGACGCCATCGCGATTGTCCGCCTGATCGAGCCATCGCGATTGCTCATATTTGGACCATCGCGACCGTGCACTTCAGACCATCACGATTGTTCACCTTCACGCCATCGCGACGGTCCCAGACCATCGCGATTGTCTCACGCCATCGCGATTGTGCACCCCCATCGCAAATTTTAGGGTTTCATTTTTTGGCCAATTTTGGGGCTATTTTTGGGAAATTTTTGGGTGATTAGACTCATAGGAGACCCCTTAGCTCATATTTGGAGAAAAACCTGTTTGTCAGTTTTTACCCCCCCAGGGCCTGAACGGTCATAACTTTTTCATCCGAAGTCCGTTTTTTGAGCATTGAAAAGTTCGGCAAAAGGGAAGGGACTTAAAAGGTGTATATACTCAAGTGCTTGATCATCCCTTTGTGAATTGGTCTAATATTGAATTTTTCCAGGTCTAGCAAGGGCAATCAAGGGCAACCAAGGCAAGGCAGTGAAGGGCATAAAGCTTGGGAAGCGCGGCTTCTTGGGCATTAGAGCAACCAGAAAAGCGGACTCAAGGTTGGAAGATTACTCAACCCCCTCAGTCAATTCTTAGCTTAGGATAAACGTTAGCATTGTGGATTTAAGACGATAGGAACGCCTCAAGTTCAAGAGAATCAAATTTATCAAGTCCAACACTAAAGATAAAGGTGTGTGACACGAAAACCTAAAGGAAAGAACATAAGTCTGACGGAACGAGAACTCCAAGTACCACAGAAAGTGGAATTCCTGACGCATACATTAAGACAAGAATCTAAAGGAATCTAAAAAGAATCAAGAAAGTAAGAACAAAGAATCATTGACGATCTGAGCGTGTACTGAGTGTGCAAGGAAGAAAATTAATGAACCTTAGATCGGGCAAACATATAGGTAAGTCAAACCGACAAAGCCTTAGATCATCATAGGCAAGTGTAAGAACTACTGCACGATCGTGGGCTCAACAATTGAACACTAGTTATCCTTACGAGAGCTCAGATACTAGCGATTCAGAAATGGCATTTAGCACAGAAAGACCAGAAGTAGGGTCAAATGTAGCGTATTTAGAGAGACCTAAAGGACCCTATAGAACGCAACTAGAGTTTCTCTGAACCAACCGATTAGGTGCTCTCATCTATGAGGATGGTTTGCGAAGGCAAGTGGTGCAAATGCACAACCCCGATCAACCCATTGGATTGGAACGACCAGTGGTGAAATTTGAGAGAGACGCGTACATAGACAAGGAAGGAACGATGTACATCTTAAGTACGCAGCCAAACAATACCAACGAGTTTGGCGTGATTCAGCTAGAGACGGAAACTAAATCTCAAGGAAGAGAACCATTAGAAGAGCCTAGAACACCTAGAGGGAAATCTGTACTGACACGAGTACTAATCCCAGAATGGATCCCTCAGGACAACAGAAGCATAGAGTTGTTTGTAAATAAAGAAACAGATGAAGCATTTTGGAGGTACAGAACGGAACAACCTAGCGAGGTAGGTTCCATTATAATCTACGAGTTCAAGGACCCGGATACACCTCGAAAGGTTGTATACCTGGATGAGACTTCAGAAAGAGTCTTTGTGGTGCCTGACCACGCTAAAAACACATACACATGGAGAGGTGAATTGGTATTCCCTCCACCTAGAATGAACATGAATACAAGTCAACAAGGGGCAGGAACATCCTCAGCCCATGGAAATCAAAGAGAGAAAAATAAAGAAAGACCCGAAGTAAGCTTCACTCATCCCATAGGGAAAGATAGAACAACCCCGGACACTAATAGAGCAGATAGACAAAGAGATCATGGAATACCAGGTGGTAGAGATGATTTTCCTCTACCTAAACCACGTGAACACGCAAGAATACTGAGACCCACTCAGTTAGTGAAATCCATGAAAAATTACTTTGATGGGACAAGAGATCCCTATGACCATGTTGCAGAATTCAAGCAAGTACTAAGAGCAGAACAAGTGGAAGACATATTCACGCAATACAATGCATTTGGACTAACGTTAAAGAATACAGCCTTAACTTGGTTCCAACCATTGCAACAAAGGCAATTTAGAGACATCCATCACTTTTTAGAGTCATTCATCACTGAATTCTCTAAAAGTGGGATTAGACATGACACGTCTTCGTTGATTCATAGCTTTAAACAGACCCCTCAAGAAATAGTTAGACTCACAGGACGTAGGTTTAGACAATATGTTGAACGATGTCCAATGCAAGAGCTACCCTCACAGGCCAAGCAAGTGTCATTGTTTCTAGATGGCTTGTTGAGCTCTAAACTACGCTCCTATGTCTACCTAAAAGAACCCAAAACGCTAGAGCAATGTGTAAGAATATGTATAGACATTGAGGACAACTTAGGAGATGAGTTGGAACTCTCAAAAGTCTACAAGGACTCAGACTGTTCATCTCTAGCATCTACAAAATTGTCTAACTCGATAGAGGACCTAGCAGAAAAAGTGGCCCAGAAACTAGGAGTTTCTAGTAAACCTAGGGTACTAACAAACAAGCATTGTTACACTTGTGGTGGAAATCATTTATCAAATGTGTGTCCCAATGCACCACAACCTCAAGCCAACCCTAGTGGCCAATAATGTACAATTGAGAGAAGATACACGAATCATATAGCTCAGGACTGTCCATACAACAAACAGACCATGAGACAGAACTACTCGCAAGCATACGCACAGCCAGGTAGGTATCAAGGCCAATACAATGCTTAGCCTTATTACTATAGGCCTCCTCAGAACTACCCATACCAGGCTCAACAGAGACCTCAACCTGTCTTAGCTCAGCAGCCACCCCCACCAACGAATGTCATCTCAGTCAAATACGCTGCTGTAGAAGAGAACCTAAGTAGGGCCTTAGCGCCTTCTTCACCTTTGATCTCAGAGAGTGACCCGAACTCAAACAGTTTTGACTCTACGCATGTAGATAGTCCACCCGCTTATTACACAGAGTCACCAGAACATGTGGAGACATATCATTATGATAGTCCACCAGTGGAACCTAGTTGGGAGCCAGACTATGCTAATGTGATGTACACAAACCCAAATCCACGGCCCCAATTGAGACAATAGAGACCACAGGGCCTTAGAGGACCATGCTTTAGGTGCCAAGGAGATCATTTCATAAAGGATTGCCCGCATCCCCTGATAACTGGGCAATCACAGTGCTATAACATACAAGGCTTTTGTGCCGATTGTGGTAAAGAGCACATCATAAAAGATTGTCCTAAGAACCCTGTTAATGCTTCAAGTGTGACACCAATCAACGTGATAGGTATTGTAAACAACACAGATGGATCCAACCCTACATACGTGCCTATCCAAGCTATCACCAGAGCCCAGGCGCTCTTACAGAACCAACAGCTTAATCAAGAGAAAGTAGTTGGAAGTTGTGAAGGTGCAGAATCTAGCAGTAAAAAGACGAAATCTTGGAAAGATTCTAGAGAAAGAATTAAGAGAAAATGGAGTAAAAAGATAACTGAGTTGGAAGGAAGTTTGAAGGAATCTAGAGCCAAAATCCTAGAGTTGACTTCACAGGAATTGAATCAAGAGAATTCAGCTTAGAAATCAGGATCAGTTTTAGCGAAACCCATACCAAAAAATCTGGACATGATGTTTCATGCATATCAGGCTAGATTAAAAGAGGGACCTCAAGAAGCTGAAATGAGTAAAAACTACCCTCGAGCTGATCTAGAAATTGAGAGAACTAAACTATGCATGAAGATGGTAGAATTAGCACAAGCTTTGTTCGAAGCCTCTAGATATCTTAATTGGAATAACATGGCAAAACCGGAACTACACTTTCAAGGACTAATGGAGAGGCTAGAATACTTGATAGAGAGCAAAGAGAAAAAGGATCAGCATAGGAACCCCATTGTCCCAGAGACACAAGAAAGGAATGCACCATCCCTGTCTCAAGTACCCAATACAGAAAGTCAAGACAATTTGTCTTCCATACATAGGTACTCACATGAATTTTTGAGAGAAATCCAAGAAGAGAAGTGGAGAAAAGAAAAGGAACCCATCCTCCTATATTCAGGTGCTGCGACTAGTGCGATTAGATGGTCCCACTATAAGGATTCAGGAATAGAAATGCGGCCAATTGAGGCATACCTCATAGGGCTAGGAGGCATGGAAACCCCTTGCATGGGTGAGGTGGATCTTCCTATCCTCATAAACGAAGTGACTATGACAGCAAGACTACTAGTGTGCCATGATGACGACCTAATAGAACCCCTAATCCTTGGCCAAGACTGGCTATATGATCACTCAGTGGACCTAAATCTTAGACAAGGCTCCTTACAGATTGGAACCTTAGAGCAGAAGCGAGTGATACCGCTTGACTTCCCTAATGGCATTTCGACTGAGGTTTGTAACCATAGACCCTATGAAATGCATGCGACGGAAGACCGGAAGATCTTGGGTCAGATCAGTCACGTTAAGTCTACACCAACCCACTCGGGCTTGGCTATAGACAGTTGTCAATCAGAAGGACGACAGGAGATCTTCCCTGGGGCTTCCTGCAAACTAGAAGGGGCAATTACCCAACCGCTAGGGCAGATGGACACAATCAGCGGTCAGGTGGGTTGCATCAGCGGCCAAATGAGCACAATACCCTGCGGTGCTCATCCTTCCAAACTTGCTGCGGACTGGCCTAGATTAAAGATAAAGAATGAATCACTTCCTAATGGGCAGGTCACGCAAGTGTTGGATCTCCCTTCTTTTCCAAAGCAGAGCGTCCAATGGACCTCTCACACCGAACCACGGAGTCAACCACGACGAAGGAACCCAGACCGACGACACCACCAGACGAGGCAAAGAAAGCAACAGTATCAACCTCACAAAACAAGTGGCACGAAACAAATATGGTTGCCAAAAGGACAGCAACCACAGGCTATTGGCAACACTACAGACAAGAACAGGATAAAGTTTCAAAAGAAGCAGAGTCAGTATCCAAAGTCCCCTCAATCTTCTTCTACAAGTACAAATACTCGACAGATTTGGATCGCCAAGAAGTATCTTATCAATCGACCCACACCCACGCAGATTTGGATACCCAAACAATGTATTATAGCCCAACCCTCAAGCCATGTAATATATACCCCTCAGAAATCTTTCCATCCTTCAATACCACCAAACCCGATACCACTTTTTGTCCCTCAGCAGAAACATACCACCCACTCAAAGACCCTTAGGAAATGGATACCGAAACATATCGAGACGTCTTCTTGTACCCCCTTATCTAACAATTCTCCCACCCCGTTTAAACTCCACCCTTGTAATAATTCACCCTCAACCAAACCTTGTATGAATTCATACATCAAAACCCCACATCATGCATAATAAAAGCTCATCAAGAAATGTATGCATAATCTGACCATGTAGGCGTCTAGAGACCTGCATTAGTTTTGAAAATAATCATTCCATTAACCACCTCACAACACCTGGCTACACGGGTTACACATTCGTTATGGAAAGGGATTGCGGTCTCACCTTATTGGGATCATAATTAATTTCCATACTAATGTGTTAATCTTTTGTAGCATATCTTTTCCATTAGCTCGTCAGTCATCATGCAAACCGAAGAAGGACCATCAGAAGCTGGCCCGAGCACACCAATGGCTAATATTGGAGAATTACTCGCGGAATCTCATCCGACGATGCAACCACCAGAGTTTCAAGGTTTTCCAGGACCCATGCCAATCGACGATCCTCCTAGAGGATATACTGAGAAGATTCATCGTAATTCTCACTGGTTTCAAGGCCTAGCAGGACCATTAGTAGATGCTGATTTCATATTTGAGGCCAATTTGGCATTTGATCTTCGCACATGGGCCAAGTACCAGTTCTTTTCAAGAGAATTCGAAGGACTACAGAATACACAAGATTTAACGCACGTTTGGGCACGAGCGAGATTTACAGAATATTTTAGTGACCCTCTGCCTAAACCCAATTTTTACAGATGCTTTTACCTAGTAACCACCTTGACAGCCTTAGAGAACAAGGATCTACCCGGAACATTCATGTTACCATCCTTGGTAAATGACCCTCCTTTTAGAAGGTTTTATTTGTCTAAAGATTTAATTCGCGGAGCTCTCAAAATACATGGAACACATACTCCGACGGAGCGAGAACGGCTAGTCCCAGAGCCGATGAAACGTGGTGATGTAACTAAGTGGGAGGATATTTCAGCTATAACCCCTGAGCTATCCAAGCCATTACGGATATGCATGCAGCATTTCGCTTTCCCAGCTCAAGATCGTTTTACAATGCCCCACAAAAGAATCTGGTTTGGTTTATACTTAACATGTACTGGACCCCAAACGGTTGATCTAGCTAGCTGGATAATTGATCAGCTCTATTTGGCACAACATAGATGGGAACGAAAGAAAGTCATCAATGGGTGTTGTGCGCTTACAAGGATTATATATATGTGTTTGGCATATGATTTACCCATAGAGTGCGCCATGACCAGTGAGGAGCTGAAGGCATTTAAAGGAACCACAAAGAAAGATAGGAAGGCTAGCAAAGGCAGAGCCGGAAAGCAGATGAGAGGCACTATCCCGTGCTTACAAGTCCGGGAATCACCCTCACCACAACCATCTCCAGAGCAGTCACCGACATCAGCCACTCCCACAGTACAACCTATTCGTATCAGATTATCAAGACCAGTGGTAACGGAGGGCACCACCAGTACTGTTGCACCTCAAGCAGACACAACCCCAGAACCTATCACCACGGCAGCGGAAACTTCCCACCACTATTGGTGCGGAAGCGTTCTCTTTTCCAATACCCCATTTAGAAGCAGAACAAGCAGCGCCACTGAACACAACGTTCGATTTTGAAATGCCCGATGCATTCTCCAATGAGTTCCAATTTTCAGAAGGACAACTGTTTTCTCAAGAATATGAAAGGCCCAGCTATCCCACCACACCCCGGGATCAGCCACAAGGACAGATTGTGTCTAGCTCTGATGACGAAAGAACAGCAACCGATGACGACGAAGGCGATGACGAAGCCATCGAGGGCACTCACGAATCCCAAGAGCATGAACAGACAGATGGCCAAGGACAACAAACAGACACACATGGTGATACAAGTACACATGAAGATGAAACTTGTGAAGTAGCAGCTTACACACTGGCTATTAAGAAGCTGTATAGAACTATGGAAAAAGTTTGGGCACGCAAAAAGCTGACTGAGGAAGAGAGTCAAGCCATAATAGAACAAGAACTTGTCACAGGCAGATTCGAAGACGCATACATCAAAGGATTCAGAGAGTTGGTCAGATCAGTAGGCTCCAACGAAGCACTTAGATACTTGCAAAGAAAGCCACTCCCACAATTTGACCCCCGCAGAGTACGACTACTTTCGAAGCCCGGCGAATACATTCGTGTACCAACAGGAGCAAAGTTCTCAGAACTGGACAGGGAGGCACGTCTCGTCCCTAAAAGCTCGTTGGCAGCAGAAACCATCCTTGTAGATTCCCCACCCCGCGCTACAACTGTACATACCTCAGTAGTCACTGAAGTACCGACCACCCCAACCGCTCCTCCATCACCGCCCATCCCTCCAGCCTCCCCTATTCACCCTCCTTCCCCCCGACCATCATCTTCTATCGCTGGTGACGTAGCAGAAATCGTATTTACGACCACTAACCCCACACTTCCCGCACCCACTAGACCTAGTCTACCCCCTCACACATCCACCTTTCCATTCAACCCATTCCTCCATCCATCTTTTCCATCCTTCCCCACAACTCCACGACCCCTTTTCCCATTCCCACCGCCATTAACCTTCTCCCCAGTCTCACCTCCCCGACCCACTATAACCCCTCTTTTCCCTTTCCACCCAGCTGCACCAGCTAGTCCCCCTGTAGATTACTCCTCAACCTTTGTAAATCCCGTATTTACACCAGCACAAGCACCCACAGTCACACCCATATTCACAGTCACCGCACTGGACACGTCCAATGACATGGACATCTCACCACCCACTGCACCATCACTCACTTCACTCACGGCACAACCATATTTAGGAACCTCACAATTTTCCACAATCACCACAACATCCACCTTCCCACCCCCATTCCCCGTTCCCTTTGCATCTACATCCACTGCACCTTCATTTAGCACCCCATCAATACTATCACCCACTGTAGATAATGCATTTTGACAGATGTTCATGTGTATGACACAAGTAAGAGATGAGTTCACATCTCTTGGCAATAATTATCAGCAGCTGCAGAGGACAACCACTGACTTACAGTCGCAGCTTAATTTATTGTCTATTGAGAATGCCTCACTGAACAGCCGCTACCAAGAATTACGAGAGGCCTATCATAAATTAGAACTAGAAAGCGAAGAAAAGACCAAGGAAGCCACTGCTGACCTGGATAACTTATTAAGAGCCCAGACAGTCCGCAATGCAACGCTAACACGAAACATGGGCTTACTCAGAAGACATCTAGCAGCAGCAAAGGAAGAAAACCAGCGCTTACAGGATCAGAACCGAGAAAACTTAGAAGAAGCTCTTGACCACCCAGACCAACCTTTGAGTCCTAGTCGGTTCAAAGCCATTCCCTCAGACTCAATGAAGATGCTGCTAGAAGATCATGTAAGACTGCCAGATGAATACGACCGCATGAACGAGGAGTTACAGAAACTCAAAGAAGATCATAAATTACTCCAGTTACGAGCACCGGCACACCAAGACATACCAGCACCTGTGGACCCCTCTCCTGACATCTTAGAGGAACTCAACGCATTACGGGCCTAGGTATCAAACCTTGAATCAAGGATTGCAGTATATGAAGCACCACCAAGGCCAGATTCCCCACCTCAGCTTCCAGTTGAGGAAGAAACTGTCACCATCCCGGTGGAGGAAACGTTTAAAGAGGCGTACGAGCCACAACCCATCCCAGGCGGACGCGTCACGGCCGAAGGCCAGATGACTTACGAACTCCCAACCCCTGCGTGGATGAAGACAATTGAGGAACTTGGAACAACGCACTCAGCTAGAGTAGAGGCACAATTACATGCCATGGCGATGATAGAAGAAAGAATTTTACAATCTCCATTCTTTGCTCATTTGGCCGCGCGACGATACATATCTGGGCATGAGCTACAATATAAACCGTATTTTATGTTAATGGTCAAATATCAGTTAGCCATTGAGAAAGAGACAGGTAAGAAACCATCGCATGCGACTCAATTCGAGGAGGACGATCTACCACTTGATGCGCAACAAGGAGAGATCTATCAACCAGAGTGGCGCAAAGATTTACTACAGAAGTATCCAGAAATGCTGAGTACATGGGTAAAGGCACCTTTGCACTTAAAGTACAACCCATGTTGGGGACCAGTACCACGATGCAGCTCCTGGACTGCCTTTGCTATTAAGGTACAAAACAATAAGCAGTGCCAGGATTGGTTGAATTACCCCTATTTTAAGCCACCCATCGAGTTACCAACTGTAGGCTACATGATGGCTACAATTCGCCACTGGCTCCCTAGATTAAAGCATATGGACGATATAGCGGCGCATATGACTGTCAAAATCTTTGACATGATGCAAATGATTTTTAAAGTCTTCCGACGCGTCAAGGCACCTCACGTAAACACCCCGGGCTTTGAGCATGGCAATTTCGATCTGGTATATGATATGAGTACAACGCCATTGCTACGGGTGTGTTATGCCTGGCATTGCAGAATAAAGTACCTACCGGCGTGCTACAAGCAGACGTTCGAAGAGATGTTCACAACCGGCTTCTGGGAATACCATTCAGAGGTATTCATAAGCAGGCCTACACATTTATTACAATTATTTGCCTGTGAACGAATGGTCTATTCCACATACTATCAACTCCCGCCACCGGAAGAACCGCAACCAATAGACTGGGAGAAACTCGAGGCCGACCTGGCCCGAGGCATTCGTATCTCTGAGCACACCCTCGCTCAAGACCTTAAACAAGGTTCTGTCAGGGACGATAGAAGCGAGAGGGAGGGGGGTGTTGGAAGAAGCCAGAGGCATAGAAGACGCGGAAGCATGTAAAGACGGAGCAGGGAGCCAGTCAAATCTTTTTTCAAAGAATTATGTTTTCAAATACTTTCCAAAAACCTCCAACAGTGATTTTTATCACTATTGTAACATATGTAACATAGAAAACCTCATTTTGTAATCCATAGCTCCATTTTGTGCAAGCCGAGGAGTCCTCAAGCTTGAGGAGCTTAGGTAGAACAAGCATATCAATTTTCGTTATTTTAGACACCGTTTACCCTTCCAAATAGCATCTAGGACCTAATTTTTAACTATGCCGGTCACTAGATGCTATTTGGAAGGGTAAACGATCAAAAATGAGCTCTCTAGCTCTTTTTATAGTTTCCATTTTTGAGGTTGGTTAGTGTGAGCTTAGAGTTATTTTGAGCTTGTAATAGTGTTCTTGAGCAATAGAGTTAATTTCTCACCTTCCATTGCGTCTTTCTTGTCTCTTCTTAGTGTGTGTGCATGTGTGTGTGCATCTCTATGCTTCTCACCTTCACTCTCACTTCATCTCACATTCACGATCTTCATATCACTCCTATCTCTTCCGCGAATTGACATTAAGGAGGTGGAGCTTCTTAACGTGGTTCTCACCATTGTGCTAGAGCAACACTCACAATTGGAAGTGGCCACAGTAGGTGGCTTCTTGCTCAACCAAGATATACATGAGCTACCAAGCATGAAGCAAAAACCACTGGTGGACACACGAGTGTCATAGCAACCAGCCCAATCTGAGTCAAAAAAATCATGCAAATCTGGCGGTAGTGATCCCCCCTTGGGATAAAACAACCCAAGTAGCCGAGTACCACTCAAGTAGCGAAAGATGCACTTAACCACCTTCCAATGCGTGACTCCTGGGCAATGCATAAACCTGCTCATCTGTGAGACAACAAACTGAATATCTGGCCGAGTAATGCATAAGTAAATCAAGCATCCAACAGCCTGCTGATAGAGAACAGCATCAAATGCATCTCTAGCATCATGAAGAATCAATCGTAAGCCTGTCTCCATAGGAGTGGCAATAGGCTTATAGTCTTCAAGGCCAAAATGCTGCAATAATGTGTCAATATATTTCATTTGACACAAAGCCATTCCACCATCAACTTGCATAAACTGAATGCCCAAATAGAGATGCAAATGCCCCAAATCAGACATCTCAAATGAGGCATGCAAATCAGCCTTGAAATCAGCAATATGCTTCTCAATAGGACCAGTGAGCAGCATGTCCTCAACATAGACAACAATGATTAGAAGCACATCATTAGCACGCTTAACATATAAGGTGCTTTCAGTTGGACTGTTCTCAAAACCATGTGCAACCAGATAGGCATGTATCTTCTCATACCAAGCACGTGGTGCTTGCTTTAAACCATATAATGCCTTCTTTAACCTGCAGACTTGGTTTTCGTGCCCTTTCTGCACAAAGCCACGGGGCTGAAAAACATACACTTCTTCATGCAAGTCACCATTCAAAAATGTTGTTTTAATGTCCAACTGATGTACATTCCAACCATGATGGGTTGCAAGTGCACAAATGCTCCGAAGAGTATTCATACGGCATGTAGGTGCAAAGGTCTCATCAAAATCAATGCCTCTTTCATGTGCATAACCCTTTGCAACAAGCCTAGCCTTATACATGTCAACTGTACCATCAGGTTTATGCTTCAGCTTGTATACCCACTTAGTGCCAATGGCCTTCTTGCCAGGAGGCAAGTCACATAAAGACCATGTACCATTCTTCATTATAGCATCATATTCAGATTGCATAGCAGCCATCCAATTTTCTAAATTCTGTGCTTCATCAAAAGAAACAGGCTCATTCTCATCACAGAGACTAGACGCAGCCATAGCATAGCAATCTGATGCAAAGGAGGCACTATGAGAGCCTGAACGAGTACGATATGACAAAGGTGCATCTAATTTGTTGTCACGCAAAGTCTGCACCAGCCATTTTGGCATAGTTTTTGCCTGCTCAATATCAGCTCTCTCATCAACAAGTGCATCATGTAAATCTACATCAGAAATGGAATGATCTACATCATCATATGAAACCTGCAAAGCTGAGAAGTTGCCTCATTAGGACCAGCACTGGACTGTCCACCTGTAAAAAGAGGCATCAAAGTATCATACATGTCTTTGGAGCTAACAGATGTCTCCTTAGTACATGAAAGCAATGACTGAATAGTATCTTCCACAAAGACAACATCACGGCTAACCAAAATGTGTTTAGTCTGTGGATGATACAGACGATAGCCTTTACTTTCAGAACTGTACCCAACAAAAATACATTTTACTGCCTTATCATCCAATTCTCTGCGATGTTGTTCAGGCACTAGTGCATATGCCAAACAACAAAAAACATGCAGATGAGCAACAAATGGCTTGCGTTCATGCCAAGCCTCATATGGAGTGATAGACTGCAGCGCTTTAGTAGGACACCTGTTCAGTACATATGTTGCACACATGACAACCTCAAGCCAAAAACTATGTGGTAAAGCCTGACTTTTGACCATGCACCTCGCCATCTCCATGAGTGACCTGTTCTTTTGAACAGCAACTCCATTCTGTTGAGATGTATAAGGCATTGTACACTGGTGTTTTATCCCACATTCAGCCAGAAATGCATTAAATTCAGAAGACATATATTCCCCCCCCCCTCGATCAGAACGGAGGGTGCCCATTTTACATGCTGACAGATTTTTAGCCAAAACCAAAAAGTGTTTAAAGCACATGAACACTTCGGACTTTGCTTTGAGTGGATATACCCATGCATGCCTGGAAAAATCATCAATAAAAGTCACGAAGTAAAGGTAATTTCCAAAAGAGGGTGTCTGTATAGGACCACAAACATCACTATGTACAAGCTGCAATTTCTGTGTAGCCCGAACTGAACCATCTTTTGGAAAGGAGGAACGCCGCATTTTGCCCAAAATACAGCCTTCACAAACATGTTTTCCAGGTGCCTCAAGTTTGGGCAAAGAGGAGATCATTTTCAGATTTCTGCATGTGTAGCAAACTAGCAAAATTCAGATGACCAAAGCGTGCATGCCAAAGCTTTGCATCTGACATAGCCTGACAATCATTTACTGCACATGCCAAATCATTTTCAAATTTTTCATAGTCTATGAGCTTATACTGCCCACGACATAAAATGCCAGAAGCAATAATAACATCGCCATTTGACAGATCATGAATTGTACATCTTTCATCAACAAATTTCACAACCAAGCCAATCTTGGCTAATGCAGAAACTGATAACATATTCTTCTTGATCCCTGGCACAAATAAAGCATCTGACAAAGTGAAAGAACTACCATCAGCAGTAGTCAAAATGATCTTACCAACTCCCATAACAGGATAAGAGGATTTGTTGGCGCATGTGACAGTATTCCCTGTAGGGGTAGGTTCGAGTGAAGAGAAGAAACTGCGCTGCGAGGTAATATGTTTGGTCGGCCCACTGTCAAAGTACCAAACATCTGAGTCTACTGTAGACATGCATTGCTCATGAGAAGATGGGTCAAAACTACAAACAGTAGTGAACGCCCATTCTTCTTCCTGCACAAGATTAGCAGACTCCGTTTTTGGTGTAGAGACTTCTGCAACAATCATTCCAGCCTCTTTCTTCTTTGCCTCTTTTGCAGCCAGTTTTGGACAGTTCTTTATGATATGATTATTCCCTTTACAGTACTTACAAAACAATTTCTGCTTTTCTGATTTTTTCTCATCTTTGTCTTGGTTCTTCGAATGTGCAGCATTTGCAGATTTCTGCTTACTAGTAGAAGAACTCCATTTTCCTTTGCCCTTCTGACTAGCCAAGAAAGCTTGATCTGCAACACGCATAATGGACCTGTTTTGCCTGGACTGATCTTCCTACATGAATCAAGAAGACCATTCAGAATGGTCTGCACAAGTGAGCTATCTGGTATAATCTCATAAGTAGAAATCAACTGTTCCTTCAAGTCTTCTATCTTTGTTAGGAAATTGTCCATAGAATCACCTTCATTCATGTGCTCACTCTCCAACTGTTTTCGGAGGTAATCCCATAACAGGATAAGAGGAGTTTTTGGCACATGTAACAATATTCTCTATAGGGGTAGGCTCGAGTGAAGAGAAGAAACTGCGTTGCAAGGTAATATGTTTGGTTGCCCCACTATCAAAGTACCAAACATCTGAGTCTACTGCAGACATGCACTGCTCATGAGAAGATGGGTCAAAATTGCAAGTAGTAGCAAATGCCCATTCTTCATCCTGCACAAAATTAGTAGACTCTATTTTCGGTGTAAAAGCCTCTACAACAACCATTCCAGCCTCTTTCTTCTTTTTCGCTTTAGCAACCAGTTTTGGACAGCTCTTAATGACATGATCATTTGCTTTATAGTATTTGCAAAAAAATTTCTGTTTTTATAATTTCTTCTCATCTTGGTCTTCCTTCTTCGATTGTGCAGAATTAGCAGATTTTTGCTTAGTAGTAGAAGAGCTTATTTTTGCTTTGCCCTTCTGACTAGCCAGGAAATCTTGATCTACAACATGCATAATAGAGTTGTTCTACCTGGACTGATCTTCTTACAACAGAACATAAACTAACTCTTCAAATGTTAAGGCATTTGGATTGCCTTTCATCATCAACTGAAGAGTAGAAGCAAAGCTCTTATATGAGTCGGGAAGAGCATTCAAAACAATCTGCACAAGTGAATTGTTAGGAAGGACATCATCAACACAAATGAATTGTTCCTTTAAATCCATGATCTTTGTTAGAAAATTGTCCATAGAATCACCTTCGTTCATGTGCTCACTCTCCAACTATTTTTGAAGGTAAGCAACACGAGCCTCATCCCTAGCTTGGTACAATGTGGTAAGTGTATCCCAAGTATCCTTAGTTGTTCTACAAGAGAGAATGTGAGGGATAATGGCAAATTTGATAGACAAGGCTATCAATGCATGTGTCTGAGCATCTCTACCATCCCAACAAATTTGCTTTGCAGTAGGTGTAGCAGAAACTGCAGCACGAATAGGAATTTGCAGAATATCACCATCTTCGACGCCATCTGCATCAGCTTCAGTACCTATATTTGCAATACCTATATTCACAGGTGTGACAGGACGTCTTTCAACACCCTCGACAATATTCCATAGTCCTTTTGCGACCAATAAATGATGCATCATATAAGCCCACAATGGGTAATTCATACCATCCAACTTATCCTCAACAACCAACATATGAAATACATCATTGCTTTCAGCCATGGTGAGTGACTAAAATACCCTGATGCATAAAAATGATTGTATTCGAAAAAGTTGAACAAAAGTACCCAAACAAATTTTGCTATCCCTGTAGTAGACTTCGAGATGCTTATATTGGCGAACCAAAACCTATATATATCTTACCACAAAAAGACAAAATATCATGCACAAGCATTGTAATAGTGCATTCGGAGGTCGAAACGAGCTCAGAACGTGATATTGACACCACACAACAAAGCTATTTTGATCTCTGAAACAGCCTGATGCTCACCAAATTTTGTGCAATTCTAAGATTGTGACCAAAGAGGTGTAGATGACACCCTAGATGAAGTCAGGACCTGCTCTGATACCAATTGTTGGAGTTAGACGTCTGCAGAAGCATGCGAACAACACAAGGAAGAAGAAGAAGCTTAGATCACAACACAAAATATTGAATGTATTACCACTAGAATGTACAAAGATCAGTAACCCATTAGGGCTATAGGCACATATACAAGCCGGGGAAAAAACCTCCTAAAGAGGGAAAACAGTGCCTCGGCATTCCTAGTGTGTTCACACACATCACTACCTAAATATATCAACATACTGTTGAAGGTAGTTCTTTCACTTTGTCGGATGCTTTATTTGTGCAAGGGATCAAGAAAAATCTGTTATTAGCTTTTGCATTAGCCAAGATTGGCTTGATTGTGAAATTTGTTGATGACAGATGTACAATTCATGATCTGTCAAATGATGACATGATTATTGCTTCTAGCATTTTATGCCATGGGTTGTATAAGCACATAGACTATGAAAGATCTGTGAATGATTCGACATGTGTAGTACATGATTTTTTGGCTATGTTAGATGCAACGCTTTGGCATGCACGCGTTGGTCATATGAATTTTACTAGTTTGCTATGCCTGCAAAAATCTTAAATGGTGTCCTCTTTTCCCAAACTTGAGGCACCGAAAAAACATGTCTGTGAAGGTTGTATGTTGGGCAAAATGCAGCATTCCTGCTTTCCAAAAGATGGTTCAGTTTGAGCTACCCTACAAACACCCTCTTTTGGAAACTATCTTTACTTTGTGACTTTCATTGATGTGTTTCCTAGGCATGCATGGGTATATCCATTGAAAGCAAAGTCCGAAGTGTTCATGTGCTTCAAACAGTTTTATGTTTTGGCTAAAAATCTGTCAGCATCTAAACTGGGTAGCCTTCGTTTTGATCGAGGGACGGAATATATGTCTTCTGACTTTAATGAATTTCTTGTTGAACATGGGATAAAACATTAGTGTACAGTGTCGTATACACCTCAATAGAATGGAGTTGCTGAACGAAAGAATAGGTCACTCATGAAGATGGCGAGGTGTATGGTCAAAAGTCAGGGCTTTACCACATAGTTTCTGGCTTGAGGCTGTCATCTGTGTAGCATATGTACTTAATAGGTGTCCCACTAAAGCATTGTAGTCTGTCACTCCATATGAGGCTTGGCATGGTTGCAAGACATCTATTGCTCATCTGCATGTTTTTGTTTGTCTGGCATATGCATTAGTGCCTGCACAACATCGTAGGAAAATGGATGTGTTAGGCCGCCAGATTGGCACAATGTAACTTATATATATTCATATACCGCACACACCGAAAGGGCATAGCGAAGTGATGTAACTTTTTACCTACTAATGAAGAGACATTATGGGACTCTCTGGCGAGAGAGATACGGGATCGCCAGACTGTCTGTCTAGGCGATTTGCGATCTTGTGGAGACGCCGTAGTGCAGATTTCAGATATTCTGAGTACTGTTACTCTGTCTTTGTTGAATTACATTAATTTTCAATAACACAGTAATGTTATGTTGACGTTAATCAGTCTAAGCGACGGTGATCATTAATTTATGCATTAAAGACTATGTAAGGGATAACCAAAATACGAACAGTAATACGCTGTAAAAGAAGTTATACTAGATAGTAGCATACTGCTTAATTTGATAGTTGAGTTGGGAAAATCAGATAAAGGGCCTCTGCATTGTCAGAACCCTACCATCCCCAAGAACCCGAAAAGAGATTAAAAGCGGATCTATTGAAAAAATCCCTTTTAACACTAGCGTCGTCTGTGGGAAGATGGCAATGGCTTGAGAATAATCAGTAAAGATAGAGCAGTGCGTAAAGCAAGCGGTGCAGAGGTGATATATGCCAATTACTCGGTCCAGCAAGTCTTATCCGAAGTATAGAAGAGACCAGCATCCCTGGGCAGTTCCAAATCTATTAGGGACACCCCCAGGCAGTAGAAGTGCAGGCCATTTAAGCCTAGTTGTCGAAGGATCGGAACCAGTTCATAGTGATTCCGGTACCAGTTCAGTGACACGTGATGAGATTTTGGTAGATTCCGATGTGATTCCAATACATTCTGAAGAAGGTCCAGTGACTTCTGAGTGTACAGAGTCGTAATGCGCAGTTGGTTCGACAGTATCTGGTCAAAATTCGACTGTTTCCGGTGAAAAGACAACTTGGTGCGGTGAAAGTTCGATAAGTTCCGGTGGGAGTTCGGTGCCTTTGAGTGGGAGTCTGAAGTTTTTCGGTGACACCGTAGTACTACCTGGTGGATCCTTGTTACATTCACCACTGTTCGGTGCAAGCTTATCTAGTTTCGATACCAAGACATGTTATTCGATTTGGAGATACGTAAGAGATTCAACACCCTTTTTGAACCGGAAGGTGAGCAGTCGGATAATACGGATTCCGAAGGACAAGAGACACCCCCTCAAAACTCAAGGAACAACAACAGTACCAATAATAGCGCCATGAGTGGTCAACAGTAGCAACAACAGCAACAACAGCAACAACAACAACAACAACAACAACAACAGCAACAACCACATCCAATCATCCCACTATGACCGGTTCCAACAGGGGTGACTTACACAAAATTCGGTGGATTTTCGGGTGACGACCTTGATGCACATGTGCGCAGCTTTGAGATAAGCTATGCAGTGCTGAACCATCCACCCGATCCGACGTACAAGGCTATCGTATTTCATGCCACCTTAGTTAATGAAGCAGCTAGATGGTTGACTGAGTATGATATTAATCATTTTGTTAACTATGATGGTGTGCGGGATGCGTTTTTACAGAGGTTCCGATTGAAGAAGAATCCTGCCAAAATTTTCGACTATTTGCAGAACAATTGGCAGAAGCCACACCAAACTGTTCAGGAATACACAATATTGTTTAGAACTCACTTAAGACAACTGCCTCCGGCACATGCTAATCTACTAGATGTTGTTATAACCTAGTGGTTCATTAACGGTTTGACCCCACAGTTAAGACAAATTATGATCATCCGTTGTGTGGGTGCTATGACACTAGATGCTGTTATTGTGATGGCCCTGCAACTAGAGCATAAGGTTGGGGGATTCACCGAAGACTTGGAGTGGCTGAAAGCCAGTAAGAACGTACAAGATGACCCAGCTAAACAGATCTATTGCACCAAGTGCAAAAATCCAGGGCACACCAGTGCTACATGTGCCCTTAACCAGATGTATTATGCTATCTGCAACACAACAAGACACTCAATGGAAAATTGCATGTATAATGCCAAGGTGCAAGGGCGAGTAGCTATAAGCCATCATATAGGAACCAGGTCAGCCAGCAGCCCATTACGTGCCACCACAGATGTGAACCAACCAGTCGCAAGGATATAGGAATTACCGGGGTCAGCGGAATACCAATTTCAATTCAAATCGATGGTAGGCGGGTACATCAGCGGAAGGTACTTCACTTCCACCACGTCGATGTCATTTTTGCGGCGAGATTGGCCACATTCATAGGTTTTGCAAGGATGCAGCAGAGTACGACAAAAGGAAGGAGCGACAAAATCCAATGACCAACATGGTCTATATTTCACCAGTTGAATCACAAGCAGCAGTGGTTCAGACCAGATCGGGTAAGCAGTTGCAACCCACTGCTGAGGTGTTCGAGCCTGGTATTCATGAGCAACAGCGAATGTATACAAAGGCTAGTCAATGGACAACTCAAGAGCCAACTGTGTTTCTTGATCCAATTCCGATAACACAGGTTCCCTTGCCTAAGGCAAGGTCGAATGATCAAAATTCTACCCCAGCAACAGTAGAATCATCATTAGAATCAGTGAGAAGTACGATCCAAACACATCAGGTATGGGATATCTTATATAGGGCTTCAATTACACTCCCTTTGGGACAGTTGCTTGCCTTGGTGCCAGTAGTCAGGCAGCAATTCCAACAGTAGGTTAGTCTTGGATCTTCCTGTACTCCGACGACCGCAACAATACAACCGGAAACTGATTCTACGGTGGATCATCAGTTCCATTGATCACTATCTGGCATAAAAACCAAAAGATTACTCAAGTGCTAATTGATGGCGGTTCAGGTGTGAATATAGCAATGGTAGCACTCTGCAAGCAATTGGGTTGGACCCAAATCGAGCCCGTACAATTTTTTGTATGCATGGCAAACCAATCCCGAGTCCATCGAGTGGGATTGGTATGGAATATTCCGATTACCTTGCACGGTACCACGTTCAAAATGACTTTTGTCGTTCTCGAACTACCAGAATCTAGCCTCGACTACAATCTACTTTTTGGACGCCCATGGTTGAAACAAGCCAAAGTTGTACAGGATTGGTCCGTGCAGGAGTTAACTTTCAAAGATAATCACCGTAAATATGTAGTTAAATTGGATGCCATGCAGCCCTGCGAGCTTCATGCAAGACCATATGTAGTGGAGCCGGTCCACATGTTGGATGGCTTATCTGACGACGAGGAAGAGGCGTTCCTGAAGACCAATAAGGATCTGATCTCATTAGGTACTGTAGATCTCTAGTCGGCCGCAGACAAGTGGAGTCCGGCCGCTTGCATGGTGGTACCAGTGACCGAAGATGCAGATGCAGATGATAGTGTCGCTATGGATGGAGCCACCTTACATCGACTTTTGCAGTCAGCTGATGATCTGGTAAAACCTCGATAATTTTATGTACTAGAATATCAGTTAGTAACATATAATTTGGGTGATGCGGATAACCCGCAACGCGTTAAGATTAAGACAGGATTGTCAGAGACATTTCAAGATGATTTGATATGGCTCTTGCGTGAGTTCTCCGATGTTTTTTCTTGGGACTATCGAGATATGAAAGGCCTGGACCTGCAGATCTATCAACATCGGGTAGTGCTCAAACCGGAGGTGAGGCCAATCAAACACTCCAGTTACCGGATGAACCCCAATTATGCAGCACAGGTCAAAGCAGAACTTGATCGGTTATTGAAGGTGGGATTCATTGTCCCAATCGAGCATGCTGAATGGATATCACCAATTCTGATCGTCCCGAAGAAAAATAAACAGCTGTGCATCTGTGTTGATTACCGAAAACTGAATGCTGCCACTGTACCGGATCCATTTCCTCTCCCCTTCCTGGATACAATGCTCGACAGGGTGGCCGGGCATGAAATGTATTCATTTCTGGATGGATATAGTGGGTATAACCAGGTGAGGATGGCAGAACAGGACATACCTAAAACAGCTTTTATCATGAACTGGGGTGTTTATGCTTGTACGGTAATGTGGTTTGGGTTAAGGAATGCTCCAAGTATGTTTCAACGATGTATGCAAGAAGTTTTTTCACCCTACTTGACAACTTTTATATGAGTATATTTGGACGACTTTTCCTTATTTGGTAAGACTGCAGCGCACCTGTATCATTTACGGTGCTGCTTTGAAAAAAATCACGAATACCGATTATGCTTGAATTCGACAAAGTCTATTTTTGCGGTCTCTTGTGGCAAACTACTCGAACATATTATCTCTGTACAAGGCATCCAAGTTTATCCGGATAAAGTTGCAGCCGTGTTGGAGGCACCAGTCCCTACGACACCGAAGGAAGTTATGTGTTTCCTGGGCCAAATCCGGTGGCATGGCAAACATTTACGGTGGTTAGCTCATTTAGCATCACCGCTCAATCGGCTTATGACTAGTGCTCCGCGGCAGTATGATTGGACATTGGAGTGCCAAAATGCATTTGATCGTTTAAAGGTGTTATTGACGCAAGCCCCAATTTTGCAACCACCTGATTGGGAACGTCCTTTCCATGTCTTTGTGGATGCATCGGACATAGCTATTGGTAGTGTACTCATGCAGTAAACTGGTAAATGATTTCGGCCTGTATATTATGCAAGTCGCCGATTAGCCTCTGCTGAAAGAAATTATTCAGTGACCGAACGAGAATGTCTCGGGTTGGTGTACTCTGTGAAGAAGTTTTGCCATTATTTGTTGGCCCGAAAGTTCACCTTCCACGTGGATCATGCCGCACTTGTATATTTGGTCCGGCAGCAACATTTAGGTGGTCGCTTGGCTCGATGGGTTTTATTATTACAGGAGTTCGACTATGAAGTTATTCATCGACCCGGCACAACACATGCCTTGGTGGATTTTCTATCTCGGTTGGATTTCGGTGAAGCTCCGGTGGGGATTGATGACACTACACCAGCAATTTATGCTACTGAGCCAACTATTGAAGAATCTACAGAACCTCTTGTCCCCCCTACATACTACGATACATTACTAACCTTTTTAACTGATGGGTGTCTTCTTCCTCATACTCCCCCTGCTCTGTGGTGGAAATTCGCAGTTTAGAGTCGTAGATTCTGGTTGATTATCGGTCAACTGTAATACATGGATCATACTGGTGTTTTACTTTGCTGTATCCCACCACATGAAGCCGAATCGGTTATTGCCATGGCTCATTCATTGCCCTTGGGTGGAAATTTTGCAGCTGATCTTACTCACCATAAAATTCTTCAAAGTGGGCTTTGGTGGCCTACCATGTACAAAGATGTGACTCAGTTTGTGCAGCATTGTGATACCTGTCAATGGTCTGGACATCCCTTATAGCGGCACTTCTTTCCCCTTCAACCTGTCGTACCTCTGGAACCCTTTCAGAAGTGGGTTCTAGATTTTATTGGTCCAGTAACACCACCCGCGACCCTCACCAACAATCGCTACATACTGACTTGTACCGATTATGCCACTCGGTGGGCGGAGGCTTGGCCATTACGGTCGGCCACAACAGTTTCGGTGGCTAAATGCCTAATGAAGGACATTTTTCCTCGTTATGCCTAATGGAAATTGTTACGGACCAAGGTACACACTTTGCTAACCACTTAATGCAAGTATTAACCGAGACATTTCAGATTGTCCACAAATTAAGCTCGCCTTATTATCCCCGTGCCAATGGTCTGTCGGAGAGTACCAATAAGACTTTGTTGACTATGCTCCGTAAATTGCTTGTGGAATGTCTGGAATGTTGGGACCAGTTACTACCTACAGTTCTGTGAGCGTACCGGACTACGTACAAGGTAGCTACTGGCATGACCCCATTCAAACTAGCTTACAGATTGGAAGCAATTGCACCAATGGAAGCAGTAGTGCCGAGTTTACGCGTTGCCTTAGCTCAGAAATTGTTACCGGAAGAATCCTTACCATTTCGGTTGGATACACTCAGATCATTGGATGAACAGCGCTGGGAAAGTTTTCTAGTACTTCAAGAAGTTCAGCTTCCTGAAGCTCGTACCCATGATCGTTTCCTCAAGACCCCTGTGTTTACGGTGGGGCAACTGGTGTTATTTTACAATGCAAAAGCAAATCGGTCTGCTGGAAAATTTAAATTACGGTGGTTCGGTCCATACCGAATTATTGAGCAGGTGGGACCCGCTACTTTTAGGTTGGCCACCTTAACCGGAGTTCCCCTTCTGAAAGTGATTAATGGATCTAAGCTTCACCCCTATCAGGAATCGACCAATAACCAATGATGTGTCCCGTGTCTTTTTTGTGTGTGTTTACATACAAGTCAGATGAAGAGCATACTAGCACAATGGAGCAGTCATGCACAATACGACAACAAGGCCTAATCATTTTTTTCCATAAAGTATTTCCAATTCAAGTGATTTTCATCACTACACACACATTGTAAATTCCGTTTTTGGTAAAATAGACTCCATTTTGTTCAAGCCGAGGAGTCCTCGAGCTTGAGGAGTGTTAGAATTAGCTACATACCAATTTTCATAATTTTTAGACTTTGTTTGAGCCCTCAAATAGGCTCTAGAACCTAATTTTTAACTAGGCCGGACACTAGGTCTGGACAAGGCCAAAGCTAGTCAGAAAACTATAAAAAGAGCTAGAGAGCTCATTTTGAGGTAGATTGTTGGTGAATTGAGCTTATGTAAGAGACTTTTTGACTAATGCAAAGAGCTCCATTGTTCCTCTCCTTGTTCTTGCCTTGTGTGCACGTGTGTGTGTATGTGTGTGCATGTTTGTGTGCTTCTCACTCACGCACTTGTGCCTTCACTTGCTCATAGTCTTCATACTAGTCCTCACGTCTCCACGGATTGATAATTATGAAGTGGATCTCCTCATGTTGGTACTCACCATTGTGCTGGAGTGACACCAAATTTGGCGCCGTTGCCGGGGAGAGAGCTTCGAGGACGAGCGTGTGATGGTAAGACGTCGAGTTGAGACATTGGAGTTATAGGTAATATCCTTTCCTTTCCTTATTTTTCTTCATCTTTTTCTTATTTTTGCATCACCATCATCATCCCCACCATCTCCCATGTCCATCTCCATCTCCACAAAAATTTCAGTTTTTTGGTCATATCCCACTCCCCACCTCATTTCCCTCATTTCATTTGTGAGAGAGAGCGGGAGAGAGCTTGCATGCGATCTGTTTTTGTGTGTTTTTTGAGCCTTTGTTGTAGGAACTAGCTGTACCACCATCTCCAGCAGCTTGCGCAGGTACGACAGACTCTGCACAGGTCCCGGGACGACTACCTCTGTCTATCGTGACAGACAAGAAAACTTGATATTTTTTGAATGCATGTTTGGCACGGTAACCTACACCATTAGAGCACTCCAAATCACTAGAAGTTTCTAAAAAATTTGTGTTTTTTCAGTCTATCACGACAGACACCTGTCTATCGCGACAGACAGAGACCCACGATAGACTCAGTCTATCGCGACAGACACCGTCTATCGCGACAGACCAAAACCACAACAGACGATAGACCCCGTCTATCGCGACAGACACCGGTCTATCGCGATAGACCAAATTCCACGATAAACTCAGTCTATCACGATAGACACCGTCTATCTCAACAGACCAAAACCACGACAGACGATAGACCCCGTCCATCGCGACAGACAGAGACCCACGATAGACTCAGTCTATCGCGACAGACACCCCTCTATCACGACAGACAGAGACCCACGATAGACCCCGTCTATTGCGACAGATGTCGTCTATCGCTACAGACAGCCCCACGCGACAGTTAGTGTCTATCGCGATAGACAGACATTCTCGGCAAAAAAAATAATAAAGGGGTAATTTTTTGGAAATTTAGGCTAAATTTTGGGCATATTTAGATACCCACTCACTCATACACTTAATAGGCCTTGGAAAAAATGCCCTAGAACCCTGAAAGGGCTTGTTTCTCTGTTTTAACCCCCTAAACCCTGAAAAGTCATAACTTTTTCATTTGAAATCCGTTTTTTGAGCTCTAGGGCTTGTCAGAAAGCTCGTGGCATATACTACATCCCCTCAACTGTCTTTTATAAGAATAATGCATTGATTTTCAGATAGGGTATTTTGAAGTTGACCTACTGAGGGGTAGGTACACCAAGAGAGCTCTAGAGGAAAATTTCTTTTGACAATAGCAAAGGGGGAAAAAAGGGTCATTAAAAGTGTCTGTGATAAATTGTCTGTCAATTGAAGGATCAAGTTGGAGCTAAACTTGGGAATTTTTTACAGGATTATCGAGAGCTCTTGGAGAAATCAAAGCGAGTGCCATTGTGTGCAGGCTTGGGAACTTGCTTCTTGGGTAGAGAAGCATAGCAAGGAGGAGCATCTTGAGGTTGGAACATCTCTTAACCCCTCAGTCCATTCTTAGCATAGGCTGAGTGTGAGTAGTTGTCTTGTTTGAATAGAGGTACGATAGGAATACTCAAGTTCTAAGAGTCTTTAACTTCTCAAGTCCAAGAATAGTCTAAATTGCAGTCAAGGGATAACTTAAAGGAAAAGAACTTAAACTAAGCGGACGCAGAACATCAAATACGACACACTAAATTGCTCCTGACGACGCTTAATTAAAAACAAGAAAACACATCCAAAGGAACTTAAAAGGAACAAGTGACTGGTACCAAAGAAATCAGCAACGTACAAAGGGCATATGAAGCTTAGATCAGGATGACATCTAGGGAGAGATAGACAAATTCTTAGGTCTTCAGAGGCTAGCGTCAATCACACTGCTAGGTCTTGGGCCCAGCAGCTCAGCCACTTCTCACATTACCCTAGCTCTGAGACTAGTGAATCAGAGATGTCTCAAGGTATGGAGAGACCTACTGGGAGTTCAGGTGTGCCATATTTGTATAGGGTGGAAGGCCCCTACAAGACACAACTGGAATACCTTAGGACCAACCGATTAGGTGCTAGCATCTATGAGGACGGCCTAGGAAGGTATGTGGTACAAATCAAAAACCCAGATCAATCCATTGGACTGGAACACCCAGCAGTCAAGTTTGAAAACGGAGCACCCAAACTTAAGGCACCTAGTAAACATGTTTGTGAAGGTTGTATTTTGGGCAAAATGCAGCATTCTTCGTTCCCAAAAGATGGTTCAATCCGAGCTACTAAAAAATTGCAACTTGTTCACAATGATGTATGTGTTCCTATGCAGACACCCTCCTTTCGGAACTACCTTTACTTCGTGACTTTTGTTGATGATTTTTCCAGGCATGCATGGGTGTATCCACTAAAAGCAAAGTATGAAGTGTTTATGTGCTTCAAACATTTTCTGGTTTTGGCTAAAAATATTTTAAAATGTAAAATGGGCACCCTCTATTCTGATCGAGGGGTGGAATATATGTCTTTTGATTTTAATGCATTTTTGGTTGAATGTGGGATAAAACATTAGTTTAGAGTGCCATATACACCTCAATAGAATGGAGTTGTTGAAAGGAAGAGCATGTCACTCATGGAGATGGCAAGGTGTATGGTCAAGTGTCAGGCTTTACCACATAGTTTTTGGCTTGAGGTTGTTATGTGTGCAACATATGTACTTAACAATTGTCCCACTAAAGCATTGTAGTCTACCACTCAATATGAGGCTTGTCATGGTCGCAAGCCATCTGTTGCTCACCTACCTATCTCTGGTTGTCTTGCATATGCATTACTGCCTCAACAACGATGCAAGAAATCAGATGATAAAGTAGCACAATGTATTTTTGTTGGGTATAGTTATGAAAGCAAATGTTATCATCTGTATCATCCACAGACTAAATGCATTTTGGTTAACCATGATGTTTTTCTATGGAAGATGCAATTAATCCATTACTTTCATGTACTAAGGAGACATCAGTTAGCTCCAAAGATATATATGACACTTTATTACCTCTTTTCATAGGTCGATAGTCTAGTGTTGCACCAAATGAGGCCATTTCTCAGCTTTACAGGTTGCATGTGATGATGCAGATCATTCTAGTTCTCATGCAAATTTACATCATGCACTTGTTGATGAGAGAATTGATACAAAGGAGGCATAGAATATGCCTAAATGGCTAGTGTAGAATTTGGGAGATAGCAAATTAGATGCACCTCTATCATATCATTGTGCTTCTTTTGCATCATATTGCTATGCTATGGTTGCCTCTAGTCTTTGTGATAAGAGTGAGCCTATTTCATTTGATGAAGTACAAAATTCAAAAAATTGGATGGCTGTTATGCAATCAGAATATGATGCTATTATGAAAAATGGTATTTGGTCTTTATGTGACTTGCCTCCTACCAAGAAGTGTCATGAGGAAGCAGATAAGGAAGAGATCTCACTCACACACTCTCACACTCAAAGAGGAGCACACACACAGATTGAGGCAAGGAAGGATGATCTTCTTCTTCTTTTATTACATAAAAGGAATGTACAAAAATGGCTTAAAACAACAATACAACTAGTGCAATATATAAAGGACAATACATAACGTGAATCCTAATGTCTGTGAATGAGTGAGCTAGTAAGAAACAAATGTGCCATCACTCTCGGTAGATAAATCTAGTAAAGCTCAATGAAGTATCCCTGACATATACCAGTGTGACCACTATACATGTCAAAGAAATGAAAAAGTCATACGTGTCATCCTGGGTTGAGCTTGATATCTCAGCTCAACGCCATGTCTTGTAATCCAAGCATCTTCCAAAACTTCTTCAACTTCTCAGCTCCAAGTTCTTTAGTGAAAATATTAGCAACTTTTTCATCTATCCTCACGTAAACAAGGTTAATATCACTTGCTAATACCTTTTCCCTTATGAAATGATAATGCACCTCAATGTGCTTTATTCTATCATGAAAACAGGGTTCGGTGCTAACTATATGCTGCTAAGAGTATCACTATAGATGGTGATGGGCTTTTGCACTTCCACACCTAAATCTACAAGTAGCATCTCTAACCACGATGTTTCACATGCTTCCATTGCAACACCTCTATACTCAGCCACTGTACTAAAAAAGCAACAATTATTGCTTCTTGCTCCTCCATGTAATAGTTGCACTTCCAAGTACGAATAGAAAGCCACTTGTAGATCTTCTATCTAGAATACTACCAGTCCAATCTGCATCGGTATACATGAACCTACAAATCTACTCCAGCTTCATAAAGCAATGCATAGTCCAAAGTATCACTCACATAACGAAGAGTGTGTTGGTGCAAGACAATCAACAATTGAAGTTTTGATGAATTTTTGAAGTCAAGGATTGAAGAAAAGATCAAGTCATGAAGCATGAAGAAAGTATATGTTCAGAGAATGAAGATATGTATACATATGTACATTAACTTAGAGTTAGCTCACTTATACTTTTGTATGGTTATGAGCTTGTATATATTTGTCTATATATACAAGGAAAAATGTCAAGGAAAATATGAGAGAGTGTAACAAAACACGAATTGAAGAGAATTAGAAGTCATTAGACACTTGTGAAGTGATTAAGATAGCTCTCTCATCCACATGTAAAACTTTTGAGTAATGAAGAAAAGTTGTGCCTGATTTTTCTTTGTGTTCTCCTTCTGTGCTTGATCAATTCAAGAATCCTTTTGTAGGTGTCTAATTCCATAGTTAATGAGTCTATTTTTAAAGTTTGAGAGCCTAATTGTAAATAGGTTGTAAGAATTATGAGTAGGAACATTCATATGTGAGGAAGTGTTGAGTGTCTTCTGAAACAGGCGCAATCCAGATGGTCAAAGAAATGGTCAGTTCTCAGTGCACAGTGTAAAGTTTTGCATAGATGAGGAGTCAAAATCTAAGTTGAGAGGTAAGCCATCTATGGCTAAAAGCATTTACATAAACGGGTTCTAGTTTGGGAGAACCAAGCTTTAGAAGTTACAGTTGTCAAAGTCGACTCGTAAAAACTACAATTTTAGACATAGGTGACTTATTGAGATCATTTCTCAAGATCTACTAAGTCTTTTGGAATAATTTAACTTGGAGGAGGTGTGCAAACTATAGACAACACCGTGTACAAAGTTTTATTAAAAACTTTATAGATTTGATAAGTGAATGAATGAGTTATGTGCAAAAGACTTTCTGTGTAGACATCTTCTTCACACTTTGTTCAAAATTTTGGAAGTTGAGTATTGATCCTCCAAATTGGTGAAGGCTTTAAGTTATTCTTGATATATAGGTGCTCTAACTTCAAGGATAACTTGTTCTTTTGGATATCAACACTCTCCATCAGTGGTATCAGAGCGGAACACATCAAAATTGAAGAAAGGAGGACCTTGACTACTACAATTATAAAGAATTCAACATTCAAAGATACAAAAGGTGAAAGCTTGAAAGCAAATCTTGAGAAGGAAGTCAGAAGATATCAAGGAAGACAAAAGGAACTTCATTCAAAGCAAAGGTACACTTATTTCTTATAAAGGTTGAAGAATTTAATACACAGGTGAAGACAGGATGGGAGATTCTCTTCAGACAGAGAAATTGGATAGAGAGAACTATCCAGCATGGTCGATGAGCAAAAGCTCATCTTATGAGCAAAGACTTGATAGCTTATATCACAGGTGAAGAAGAAAAGCCTTAGTTCAGAGATCCTAGTGTTCCAACTAGGGATGAATTGTCAGATTTGAAGACTTGGATGAAGAGAGATGCTCAAGCTAGGAGCATTATCTATATGGGAGTTAATGGCTACTTGCTACCTCACATTAGAGGTCTTGAAAGTGCAAGTGATATATGGAATGCTTTGGAGGAGCATTTCCAAAACACCACAAAGTCAAGGAAGGCATCCTTGTGGGCAGAGTTTACCACATTCAAGAAGAAGGCTTCTCAATCCATTTCAGATTATGTAACAAGGATGAAGGACATTGCAAATGCATTAGGAGCAGTTGATGAAGATATTGAGGAGGATAAATTGGTAAGGCAAATCCTCACAGGTTTGAGAGGTGATGACAAATGGAAACCATTCATTTTGTCTACTGAATTATCACTAGATCATTTTACTCTTGATTTGAATCAGTTGCTAGGACACATGCTAACCTTTGAGCAAGATGTCAAAGGTGAAAGTGATAAGAGTGCAGGTCAAGCAATGTATTCAAAGGATAAAAAGAAGAATAGCAAAGGGAAGCAACTAGCAAATGAAGATGAAGGTACAAGTAGCCAAGCTAACTTCCTAAGAGGAAGAGGAGGTGGCAAAGGTAGAGGAAGAGGCAGAAGTAATAAAGATGGAGTCAAAGCTTGCTGGATTTGTGGTAAGAAAAATCACTTAGCCCATGATTGTTGGCATAATACTCAGAATAATGGTGGATATAATCAGAACTTTAATTCAAGAGGAAGAGGTGGCAGAAATCAAAGAGGTAATTTCAGAGGTAGAGGTTATTTTGGAAGAAATGTAGGTAGAGGATTCCAAAGCCAACAATACAACAATACCTACTACAATTATGCTTCAGATCAGAAGGAGGATTCAACATTGATTATGAATGCAACGTGTGAAAGGCAAAGTGAAGACCAAAGAGTCTTCTACATTGACGCAGGGTGTAGCAATCACCTGAGTGGCAACATAGTATTGATGACTGATTTGGAAAATAAGGTAACTAATCATGTAGTTCAAATAGGTGATAATACAAAGCACAATGTGAAGTCAATTGGATCAGTGAAGGCCAAGGATGGAAGTACTCTCTTGAGTAAGGTTTTGTATGTTCGTACAATTCCAAAGAATCTGATAAGTGTAGGACAAATTGTTGAAAAAGGTTATGAAGTTAGGTTCACTCATGAAGGAGTTTTTGTGGAAGACCCTAGCAATGGGTATAAACAAATTGTTTCAGGGAAGAAAGAAGGAAGATTGTTCACATTGAAGTTTCAAGGTAATGTTGGTCATGCCTTGTTCACCTATGGAGGACATAAGATCTCTGAGTTAGATCTTTGGCACAAAAGGCTTGGACATTTTAATGAAAGAGGTATTAAAGATATGGTTAACAATGGTTCAGTGCTTGGATTGCCTAATGTTGTAGGTCAACATATGACATACATATGTGAGGCATGTCAATTAGGTAAGGCTCATAAGCAATCTTATTCCAAGCATGGTTTTATGTATTTAGAGAAGCTTGAGTTGGTACACACAAATGTGTGAGGACCATCAAAGGATTTTAGTATCAATGGTTCAAGGTATTATGTAATTTATGTTGATGATGCTACCAGATGGATCACTATCTATGTGATCAAAGATAAATCAGAGGTATTCAATACATTCAAGCATTATCATGTGTATGCAGAAAGAATCAAAGGTCAAAAGTTGAAGAGATTAAGGTGAGATGGAGGGGGAGAGTATTTCTCTAATGAGTTCAGTGATTACTTGTGGAATGCAGGTATCAAAAGGGAGGTTACTTGCAGGTACTCTGCTCAACAAAATGGTGTAGTAGAAAGGAGGAATAGAACTCTTGTTGAGTTTTGCAAGATCCATGATGAAAGAGAAAAATTGTCCCAATTATTTGTGGGCTGAGGCTGTAAATACAGCTACATATTTGGTCAATAGATTACCATGTAAAGCTTTGCAGGGTATGACACCATATGAAGCATGGTGGGGTAAGAGACCTACTCTATATCATTGCAAAGTATTTGGATGTTTGGCATATGCATATGTGCCATCTCAATTGAGGCACAAATTGGAACCTAAAGCTGAAAAGTATGTATTCATTGGATATGATGATAAGAAGATGGGATATAGGTTGTGGAGTCCATCCACAAAACAATTCCTTGTATCAAAGGATGTTACATTTGATGAGCACGGTACTTGGTATGCAAGTACAATCAATATTTATGCAGGTGATGAGGAAGTTGTGAATCAAAGAAAGGTAAATCAAAGGTTCAGACATTTTGATGAAGAAGAGAACAATGAAGTACAGGTTGAAGTTGAAGAAGTGCCAAGGTTTGATCCAGAATGTGATGAACCAGAAACCTCAAGGAGTGGAGAACTCAGAAGGTCATCAAGACACAAATGGCAACCTACAAGGTATAGCTATGACACTTCTTTTTTGGCTACTAAAGATTATGCTTATATGGTAAAGGCAGATGAAGACCCTTCTACATATGAAGAGGCAAAAGGTAAGGAAAATTGGGAGAAAGCTATGCAGGAAGAGTATGATGCATTGATGGAGAATGACACATAGGATTTGGTTTCTAAACCAAATAGTCTGAAGATCATTGGATGCAAATGGGTCTACAAGACAAAGAGGTTTGTAGATGGAAGTGTGTCTAGGTATAAAGCTAGACTTGTTGTGAAAGGATTTGCTCAGACATATGGTATATATTATGATGAGACCTATAGTCCTGTGGCAAAGATGACAACCATCAGTGTTGGAGATTCACTCACTAATTATGCATAACGACATGAAGAAGAAAGAAAGCAGAAACAAAGTGTTTAGAAACTCAAAGCCTTAGTGAAGGGAAAAATTCACGACTATAATATACAGCGTAGAAACTTCTAGAATTAGAGTTTGTTGAAACCGGATCAAAATGTATATAAGAGAGAGCATAGAACCGGAATAAAGAGCAGAAAAGAGTGCGCATATGAGAGAGAAATAGAATAGCATAGAGTAGAAGACGCCAGAGATCGCGTATGTAGAGATGAATAACAAAACCTGAAATGTCGGGTATTCATCTGAGAGAGATGGTAAGGAACAACTACTCAGAGTAGGAAAGTTTTCCATAGCTATGAGCAAAATGAAGCCAAGCTATATTTTGTACACATCTTCTCTAATAGAAAACACATGTTCATGTGGAAGTTTTGAGCGCATTCTTCGTATGTGAAGAAATCTGAGAGATTTCATGTTACTGTGAAAAGTTAGTTAACAGTTATAGTTTTCTCAGTAAATGTTTTCCGGTAATTTTATGAGTTAGATCTTGAAGTACAGTGTAAAGTTTTGTATGAGATATAGCTTATCTTGTAGCTATAAGTCTCTACTATAAGTTGATCAAAGATTTTGGTGAAATGGATATGTACACACAGTACAAAGTCTGACCGGAAAGAGACATCCAGAACTGGTGAAGTTTTTCCTTTAAACTTCAGATAGAGTTCATTCAGTGAAGGAAGTTCACATATCACTTCCTTACTTCATGTATACACGTTTGAAGTAACTACAAACAGAATTACAGTTGATTCCAGTAGTATTTCGGTACAATTACGGTGACATTTCGATAACAGTCCGGTGAAGTTCCGGTGGAATTTTGGTAAGTTTAAAACTTAGTTTTGAAAAAGTTAAATGACGCAAAGATTGTTTTAACTATAAACAAATATAGTAGTGTAAAGATTGAAGTAAATCAGTTCAGAATTGAAGCTTGAAGGAAACGTGAAGCTTTCTGTAAAGTGAATTTTTTGTGCTCACTAAATACAGTTATAAGTTTTCAGTTTTAGAAAGTTTGCTAAGCTACTGATGATTATAGAGGTGTTCTAACATCAATCTAGCTTAGTTTATGTGGTGTAAGCAAATTCGGCAATAAGCGTTGCACCAACAGTGGTATCAGAGCCTGGAAAGGTTCTGAAGAGCAGAAAAGGTTTCTCAGAAGAAGAAACGGAGAGAGAATTTGAAGAATTCTCATAAAGAAAGGTGAAAACTGAGGTGATCAACAACAAACGGTGTCCAGAAGAGTTCCAAAGTCATTCTCAAGGTAAAGATTTACAAAAGGTAAAATCCTTTAACGTTACACTCACCGGAAGTAACAGAAACAAGAAGATCATGGCAGATCACATTTCTATTGACAAATTGGACAAAGATAATTATCTGGCATGGGTAATGCGCATGGAAGCCTTACTTATGAGTAAGGACTTAATGATATATGTGACAGGAGAAGAAAAGAAGCCAACTTTCAAAGATGATAGTCAACCGAAGAAAGAAGAATTAGAATCCTTGAAGCTGTGGCAAAAGAAAGATGCAACGGCAAGAGCTTATGTTTACAATACCATTACAGATCATCTATTACCGCACGTTAGAGGTCTGGAGAAAGCAAAAGATATATGGAGAGCATTGGAAGATCACTTCCAAAATACTACGAAAGCTAGAAAGGCTAGCTTATGGTCGGAGTTCACAACATTCAAGAAAAAGCAAAGTCAAAGCATTAGTGATTATGTCACTAAGATGAAGGACTTGGCAGATAGTCTTGGATCGATTGGTGAAGATATCGAAGACCACAGGTTAATAGAGCAAGTGCTTACAGGTTTGAGAGGAGATGAAAGGTGGAAACCTTTTGTACTCTCAACTGAATTGTTTTTAAATCATTTTGTACCAGATTTAAATCAGTTGCTTGGACTAATGCTAACGTTTGAGCAAGATTTGAAGACAGATGGAGAAAAAGGACATAGTTCAGTTATGTATGCAAAGAACAAGAAGAAAGGTGATAAAGGTAAAGAAAAAGATGAAGAAGAAGTGACTGCTCAAGCAAATTATGCAAGAGGAAGAGGTAACGTCAGGAAAAGAGGTAAAGGAAGAGGTAATCAGATTAATAACAAGAAAGCTTGTTGGATCTGTGGATTAAGCAATCATTTGGCTCATGATTGCTGGCATAATTCACAAGGATCAAACCAGAATCAGAACAATAACAGTAGAGGCAGAAGCGGAAGATATCAAAGAGGAAGACAAAACCAAAGAGGCGGATATGGTAGAGGTGGAGCAAGAAGTTGGGGACAGAATCAGTCTCACAACACTACCTACTACAATTATGCGAATGATACGCAGAATGATGATCATACGAAGTTGATGATGAACTCGATAAGTGTGTCAGAAAATGAAGACCTCAAGGTATTCTATATTGACTCTGGTTGTTCAAATCATTTGTCAAGAAATATAGAATTGTTATCAGAATTAGAAGGAGGCATTTCAAATCATACAGTACGGACAGGTGATAACACAAAACATAATGTAAGGTCAATTGGAAAGGTAAAGTGTAAGAATGGAGTTGACCTACTAACAAATGTTTTGTATTTTCCAACAATCCCAAAGAATTTGATCAGTGTGGGTCAGATAGTAGAAAAAGGTTTTCAAGTCAGGTTTACAAATGAAGGAGTATTTGTTGAAGATTCAGAGAATGGATACAAACAAATTGTCCATGGTAAAAAGGAAGGTAGACCTTTTACTCTGAAAGTACAAGGGAATGTTGGTCAAGCCTTGATCACACATGGTGATGAGGTATTTACAGAAGTAGACCTCTGGCATAAGAGGCTAGGACATTTTAATGAAAAGGGAATTAAAGTTATGGTAGAGAAACAGTCTGTGAGAGGATTACCAAACATGAAGAATCAACATATGATTCACAAATGTGAAGCCTGTCAGATGGGAAAAGCACACAGGTTACCATTTCAGAAAAATGGTTACAAACATGACGGTGTACTAGAGCTCATACATACAGATGTATGGGGACCAACAAAAGAAGGATCTATCAGTGGCTCAAGGTATTATGTTTTGTTTATTGATAATGCAACAAGATGGATAACTCTTTATGTTCTGAAAGAGAAATCAAAAGTGTTTGGAGCTTTCAGACATTTTCATGCATATGCTGCAAGACTTACAGGACAGAAACTAAAAAGACTAAGGTCTGATGGAGGAGGAGAATATTTTTCTCGAGAGTTCAATGATTATCTGTGGAATGCACGTATCAAAAGAGAAATAACTTGCAGGTATACACCGCAAAAAAATGGAGTAGCAGAAAGAAGAAACCAAACTCTAGTTGAGTTTGCAAGAGCAATGCTAAAAGAGAAAAATTATCCAAACTATCTTTGGGCTGAGGTTGTAAATACAGCTACATACCTGGTAAACAGATTACCATGTACAGCTTTAAATGGGATGACCCCTTATGAAGCTTGGTGGGGTAAGAAACCAACACTTGATCATTGTAAAGTGTTTGGGTCAATAGCTTATGCTTATGTACCATCACAATTGAGACATAAGCTTGAACCAAAAGCTGAAAAATATGTGTTCATCGGATATGATGAAAAGCAGATGGGTTATAGGTTATGGAGTCCTCTAACCAAACAGTTTACTGTTTCCAGAGATGTGACATTTGATGAAGAAAAAAGCTGGTATACAGATAAAGAGCATAGTGTTGAAACACTTGAAGAAGAGATAAGAAGAAATGAAAAAGGTAAGTCACATATGCAGGTGAATGGAGATGAAGATCATATGCAAGCAAGTACGTCCAGGATCGGATCAGGTATGAGAAACGAAGATGGATCAAGATTTGATGAAGATGTGTATTCAGATACACATGAAGAGTTTGAACTAAGAAGGTCAAATAGAGTAAGAAAACAACCAACAAGGTATTCTTATGACACTTCTTATTTGACTCAAAAAAAATATGCTTACTTAGTAAAGGATGATGAAGAACCTCAGAGTTACAGTGAAGCAAAAGGTAAGAAACAATGGGAAGAAGCAATGAAGGAGGAGTTCAATGCGCTGGAGGAGAACAAGACTTGGGAACTTGTTCCAAAACTAAATGGTAAGAAAGTGATTGGAAATAAATGGGTTTACAAAGTCAAGAAGCTTGCAGATGGAAGGATAGCCATATACAAAGCTAGACTGATTGTCAAAGGCTATGCTTAGACATATGGCATAGATTATGATGAGATATAAAGAATGCATTTCTGAATGGATATATATCAGATGAGGTTTACATGGAACAATGTGAAGGGTTTGTAAGTTCCAGTTACCCAAATTATGTTTGCAGATTAAGAAGAGCACTCTATGGACTGAAGCAAGCTCCAAGAGCTTGGAATTATAGACTTGTGAAGTATCTCAATGACCCTGGATACCAAAGTTTGAAGGCAGATGCAAGTTTACTCATTAAGAGAACAGATGAAGGTATGATCTACATTTGTATTTGTGTAGATGACATAATAATCACAGGAACCTCAGATGAAGGAATCAAAGAGCTAAAGAGACTGCTTGAAAAGGAGTTCAAGATCAGTAATGTAGGAAAGTTATCATACTTTCTTGGAATGGAAGTTACATATACAGATCATGGTATATATGTTTCGCAGGAAAGGTATCTCCTAAACTTAATGAAGAAGTTTAACATGGAGAATTGCAGAGAAGCTTCAACACCGCTTGAAGTAAATCATAAACTCAGCAAATATAGTGGTGGAGAGTTTAAAGATATGAGGAAGTATCAGTCGTTAGTGGGAAGCTTAATCTATTCTACACTAACAAGACCAGATCTCAGTTATGCAGTGGGAGTTCTCTCACAGTTTATGCATTGTCCGAAGGATCAACATTGGGTTGCAGGACAAAGAGTTCTTAGATATATCAAAAGAACTATAAAAGAAGGATTATATTATCCTTATATGTCAGATATAAAGCTGAGAGCATACAGTGACTCAGACTGGGCAAGAAGTCAAGATGACAGAAGGTCAACACATGGGTATATGATATACCTAGGAGATAAGCTTGTAAGCTGGTGTTCAAAGAAGCAACACACAGTGGCTTTATCGTCAACAGAAGTAGAATATAAAGGACTTGTAGAAGCAGCTAAAGAAGTGATATGGATGCAGACCTTGTTCAAAAGCATGGGTATTGATCAAGGTATACCTATCATACATGGAGATAATATGAGCTGGTTATATCTTGCAGCAAATCCAGTATTTCATGCAAGAACAAAACACATAGAGATTCAATATCATTTCTTGAGGGAAAAGGTAATGGAGAAGGAGATTGAATTGGTATTCACTCCTACAAAAGATCAGATTGCAGATATTCTGACAAAGAGCTTAGATGGAGTAAAGACAAGCAGATTCAAAGAAATGGCAGGTATAAAAGAAAAGAAGGATATATGAAGACTAGGAGATGCAAATTAGTGATTGAGGGGGAGCTGTTGGAGATTCACTCACTAATTATGCATAACAACATGAAGACGAAAGAAAGCAGAAACAAAGTGTTTAGAAAATCAAAGCCTTAGTGAAGGGACAAATTCACGACTGTAATATACAACGTAGAAACTTCTAGAATTAGAGTTTGTTGAAACCGGATCAAAATGTATATAAGAGAGAGCATAGAACCGAAATAAAGAGCAAAAAAGAGTGTGCATATGAGAGAGAAATAGAATAGCATAGAGTAGAAGGCGCCAGAGATCGCGTATGTAGAGATGAATAACAAAACCTGAAATGTCGGGTATTCATCTGAGAGAGATGGTAAGGAACAACTACTCAGAGTAGAAAGTTTTCCATAGCTATGAGCAAAATGAATTCAAGCTATATTTTGTACACATCTTCTCTAATAGAAAACACATGTTCATGTGGAAGTTTTGAGCGCATTCTTCGTATGTGAAGAAATCTGAGAGATTTCATGTTTCTGTGAAAAGTTAGTTAACAGTTACAGTTTTCTCAGTAAACGTTTTCCAGTACTTTTATGAGTTAGATCTTGAAGTACAGTGTAAAGTTTTGTATGAGATATAGCTTATCTTGTAGATATAAGTCTCTACTATAAGTTGATCAAAGATTTCGGTGAAATGGATATGTACACACAGTACAAAGCCTGACCGGAAAGAGACATCCAGAACTGGTGAAGTTTTTTCTTTAAACTTCTGATAGAGTTCATTCAGTGAAGGAAGTTCACATATCACTTCCTTACTTCATGTATACACGTTTGAAGTAACTACAAACAGAATTGCAGTTGATTCCGGTAGTATTTCGGTACAATTACGGTGACATTTCGGTAACAGTGCAGTGAAGTTCCGGTGGAATTTCGGTAAGTTTAAAACTTAATTTTGACAAAGTTAAATGATGCAAAGATTGTTTAACTATAAACAAATACAGTAGTGTAAAGGCTGAAGTAAATCAGTTCAGAATTGAAGCTTGAAGGAAATGTGAAGCTTTCTGTAAAGTGAATTTTCAGTGTTCACTAAATACAGTTATAAGTTTTCAGTTTCAGAAATTTTTCTAAGCTACTGATGATTATAGAGGTGTCCTAACATCACTCTAGCTTAGTTTCTGTGGTGTACGCGAATTCCGCAATAAGCGTTGCACCAACAATCAGGACACTCATAGCTATTGCTGCATGTAAAGGTTGGAAATTATGTCAATTAGATGTGAAGAATGCTTTTCTAAATGGTTATATTCAGATGATGTTTTCATGGAGCAACCACAAGGGTTCAAAGATGAAAGGTATCCAGATCATGTATGTAAGCTCAAGAGAGCTTTGTATGATTTGAAGCGGGCTCCAAGGGCATGGAATTATAGACTTGTGAAGTTCTTGAAGGAACTTGGTTTTCAAGTATCTAAAGCAGATAGTAGCTTGCTTGTTAAAGCAAGTGATGATGGGTTCATTTACATGTGCATATATGTTGATGATATAATTCTTACAGGTACAGATGAGAAAGGAATTCAAAGCCTAAAGAAGCAAATGGAGAAAGAGTTCAAGATTAGTTACTTGGGAGATTTGTCATATTTCTTGGGCATGGAGATCTCATACACTCAACATGGAGTGTATGTAACTCAAGAAAGGTATTTGAAAAACTTGTTGATCAAGTTTAAAATGGATGATTGCAGGGTAGCACCTACTCCAATGGAGGTGAATCACAAATTGACCAGATATGGAGGAGAAGAATTCAAGCACATGAAGCTATATCAAAGTTTGGTTGGTAGTCTGATCTATGCTACATTAACTAGGCCTGACTTGTCATATGCAGTTGGAGTATTATCTCAATTCATGCATTGTCCTAGGAAAGAACATTGGGTTGCAGGACAAAGAGTGTTGAGGTACATTAAGGGTACACTCAAAGAAGGTTTGTATTATGGTTTTATATAAGATACAAACATCAAGATATATAGTGATATAGATTGGGCAGGTAATCCTGATGATAGGAGATCAACTTATGGATACTTGTGTTATGTGGGAGATAAGTTAATTTCATGGTGTTCAAAGAAGCAACATACAGTTGCTTTATCATCCACAGAGGCTGAGTACAAAGGTATGGTTGAAGCTGCAAAGGAAGTGATATGGCTTAAGACTCTTATGAAGAGTTTTGACATCATTCAGAGTACACCCACTATTCATGGAGATAAGATGAGTTCATTGTATTTAGCTGCTAATCCTATTTTTCATGCCATGACTAAACACATTGAGATTCAGTATCATTTTCTAAGAGAGAAGGTGATGGATAAAGAGATTGAAGTTATACATACTTCAAAAAAAGATCAGATAGCTGATATGGTAACCAAAAGCTTGGATGAACCAAAGCTACAGAGATTCAAAGACATGGCAGGTATAAAGAAGATAGAGAAAACCTCAATTGATGATTGAGGGGGAGTTGTTGGTGCAAGAAAATCAACACTTGAAGTTTTGATGAAGTTTTGAAGTCAAGGATTGAATAAAAGATCAAGTCATCAAGCATGAAGAAAGTATATGTTCAGACAATGAAGATATGTATACATATGTACATTAACTTAGAGTTAGCTCACTTATACTTTTGTATGGTTATGAGCTTGTACATATTTGTCTATATATACAAGGAAAAATGTTGGGGCAAATATGAGAGAGTGTAAGAGAAGAAGAATTGAAGAGAATTAGAAGCCATTAGACACTTGTGAAGTGAGTAAGATAGCTCTCTCATCCAGATGTAAAACTTTTGAGTAATGAAGAAAAGTGCACCCGATTTTTCTCTGTGTTCTCCTTCTGTGCTTGATCAATTAAAGAATCCTTTTGTAGGTGTCTAACTGCATAGTTAATGAGTGTATGGTTAAAGTTTTAGAGCCTAATTGTAATAGGCTATGAGAATTATGAGTAGGAACATTCATATGTGAGGAAGTGTTGAGTGTCTTTTGAAACAGGCGCAATCCCGATGGTCAAAGATATGGTCAGTTCTCAGTGCACAGTGTAAAGTTTTGCACAAATGAGGAGTCAAAATCTAACTTGGGAGGTAAGCCATCTATGGATAAAAGCATTTAGATAAACGGGTTCTAGTTTGGAAGAACCAAGCTTTAGAAGTTTTAGACATAGGTGAATTATTGAGATCATTTCTCAAGATCTACTGAGTCTTTTGGAATAATTTAACTTGGAGGAGGTGTGCAAACAATAGACGACACCTTGTACAAAGTTTTATTAAAAACTTTACACATTTGATAAGTCAATGAATGAGTTATGTGCAACAGAATTTTTGTGTAGACATCTTCTTCACAGTTTGTTCAAAATTTTGGTAGCTGAGTATTGATCCTCCAAATTGGTGAAGGTTTTAAGTTATTCTGGCATCCTTGGAACCTACATATATTGAATTTCAAGTCCAATAGTGTAGCTTAGATCAAGCATTGTAATTGTGAGATATATCAAACTTCCCACAATTTTCTTATACATAGTAGCATTTGCAAATGCTTCACCCGATGTAGTATCCAACTTCAAATTCTGGTTTAATGGCATAGAAATTGGCTTACAATCCACCATACCATACTTTTGTATCATACTTAAGGCATACTACCTTTGTGAAATCCATATACCTGTTTTTGTATGTATAAACTTAATGCCCAAGAAATAGCATAACACACCAAGATCTTTCATGTCAAATTCTTGCATAAGGAGTTGTTTTACCTCTTTAATGCTTTCTTCATTATCACCACCTATAATTAAGTCATCAACAAAAATAGCCACAATCATGATGCCATCATCACCCTTCCTTGCATATAATGAATGATCTGCATCGCACATAGAAAATCCAATGGTGGTTAAGTAATCAGCAATCCTTGCATGCCAAGCATGATGATCTTAAACATTTTAAGTCCATATAAAGCCTTTTGCAACTTGCAATCATATTCTCGGTGCTTTGAATTGTCATATCCTTATGGTTGGTCCATGTATACTTCTTCCTGTAAATCACCATGTAGTAAAGCATTCTTCACATCCACCTGTTACAAAGTCCATCCTTTTATTGTAGCTAATGCAACAAGTGCTCAAACATTAGACATTTTAGCTAAAGGGCTAAACATTTCCTCATAATCAATTCTAGATGTTTGTGTATATCCTTTTGCTATTAATCATGTTGTTCTTTTACCATCAGCATTGTTCTTTACCTTGTAAACCCACTTGCAGCTTATGGGTTTCTTTCCTTGCGGCAATGGAACTAGCTTCCATGTTTCATTTCCATAAAGTGAAACCATCTCTTCATCAATAGGTTTCTCCCAATTTGCATTTCCAATTGCATCTTCAAAACAAGAAGGTTCAACATCTTGTATTACCTTGGTCATGTAGGCACAATGACAAGCCATGTAAATCTCATATGTCAATAGTTGCACTGAATTCCGCATCCTTCTAGATCTTCTTGGTCTTGGGTCACTTCTCCTTGTATCATCTGCATGTGCCTTTCTTACTCATGGAGTCTTCACAGAGGGCAATCCAAGTTCCTCATCAAGGCTCTCTTCTAAACCACTTGAATCTCCATCAATATCTTCAAAACTTGTAAATGTTTTACCACTAGCAGAAAGCCTTTTCTTTACCTTTCTTAGATGTATTTGATGAGTTTTCTAGACTAAAATTTCCATGCAATCTTCTAGTCCATATATTTGAGTTGGAACTATCGCTTGGTGATGCATTAGGTCCATGTAAAACTTGAGATTTCACACTTGATTTTACAGCATTTTCTTTGTCATTCGGTTCAAGATTAAGTCCATCTTTGACATCTGCATAGAAGCTTGACATTTCTTCAAACACCACATCTCTACTTACCTTCAATTGTCATGTGAGTGGGTTACAACATTTATATCCCTTTTGCTCAAGAGAGTATCAAATGAAGATACATTTTTCTGCTTGTGGATCAAGCTTTGTCCTCAACTCATCTGGAATATGTGCATATGCAATATAGCCAAAAAATTTCATATGTGATAAGTTTGGCTTTTTACCTGTGAACTTCTCTTCAAGTGTAGCTTGATGTACAATAGCAGTTGGAGTTCTATTCATGATGTATACAGTAGTGTTCATAGCTTCTTCCCAATAACAATGAGGATCATTCTTCTCAACCATCAAGGCTCTTACTATTTCTGCAATAGGTCTATTTTTGCATTTAGCAACACCATTCTATTGTGGCGTGTAGCTGCATGAAAACTGACATCGAATTCCATGACTTTTAAGAAAGTTGTTGAACTCATTTGACATGTATTCACCTCCTAGTGAACAACTCACTCTTCTCTTTCATGAAATATACCCATACTTTCTGTGTATGGTCATCAATGAAAGTAACATATAACCTCCAACCTCCCATATATGTGATCTTTGCAGGACCCTAAACATTTGTATGTACTATTTTTAGCACATTCTCACTAACATGCTTGTCATGAAAAAATGATGCTCTTGATTGTTTACCAAATTGACGTGTCGCACATACCTTTTGCATCTTTGCAACCTTGAAATTTGGTAGCCCATTGACAATCTCCTTTGACTGCATCAATTTCAGCCTCTGGAAATTTGCATGTCTAATTTGTTTATGGCAAATCTCTATATCAAAATAAATCATGCACCTTTTACAAACATGGCTGCATTCATTTTGGGACTTTTCACATTTAAGGTGAACATCCTACCCACTTTGTTTCCTTTGGCAATCAATCTTCCATTTTGTTTGTAATCTTCAACATATAACCCATCACCAGTGAACTTGACTTGTAATCCCTGGTCAAACATTTTTCCAACAGAAACCAGATTCTTTGTTATATTCGAAACATGCAACACATCAAAAAGATGTTTTACCTTCCCGTCCTCCATAGATAGTGCTATGTTTCCTGTATTCTCAATAGGATGTGATGCATCATCGCCTGTTTCAACATATCTAGGAACATTGAATTTTGAAACATCAGCAGACATCCTATTTATCATATGATGTTAAACCATGAACAACTCAAAATCATCTACACTTGTGGATCCATAGTTGTTTTGCTACCTTTTGTTATTTTGATTCCTCAACCTACAATCACATTCAAAGTGTCCATGTTTACCACAATTCTATCATCCTTTACTGTCATTGTCTGAATCATTTCTTTGGAAATTTCAATGGCCTCTTTGGCTCCCTTTGCCTCAAAATTGTCCTCTACCTCCTGCATGATTTTGATGTTGACCTTGGTCTTGGTTACTGTTTCCTCTTCCACTTCCAAAACCTCTACCTCTTCCTCTGCCATAGTAGAATACCTGCTCAGAACTAGGTTTTCCTTGGGAGTTTGAGTCCTCACCAAGATTCTTTTCTTCAATAATCACCATGGACACCAAATCAACAAAATTCAAAATATTTTCCCTTGTCTAAATAGATATTTTGAACTGCTTATATGTAGCTCCAAAACCACAAAGGCACACTTCCACCTTATCATCATCATCATCATCATCATCATCTACATTCACTCCAATAGATGCAAGTGACTCACAAATGCTTTTTATTTTCAAGGTGTAGTCACTTATTGACATTCCCTTTTTCTCTAGTGTATGTAGCTTGTTCTTAAGTTGCAATTTTTGTGTCTTTGTACTGGTCTCAATCAATGTGGCCAGACTGTTCCAAGCCTTTTTTGGAGTCTTGGTATCCTGTATATGCCAAATCATGCTATCATGTATGGCAATAGATAGCCAATATATTAGCTTTCATGCTCTTTAATTCCATTCTTAATACACTGTTCATTGGTTCGTAGTCTGATTCCTCTCTAGTAACTGCAGAGCGTTTTCATTCTTTCCTTCTATGTACTTATAGTAACCTTTTCCCATTAGGAAATTTGTCATTCTAGATATCCAAGCATGGAAGTTTTTCTTGTCCAGCTTATCACTCATAAGTTGACTCCTTTCATCCGTGTTTGCCATTTCTGCAGCAATTACAATACTGCAAAAACACTACAAGCAATACTTCTGCTTGAACACTATCGCACTATGACGTGATAGATTGATCTTAGAAAAACATAGTTTTCGTGTATCACAAATACATGGAATCACTTGAAATTTTGGATCTAGAATATTGAGTGTTACTGAATAGGACGCAAGTTATAGTTTCGCAAGCTAAACTAGTTTTTCTATGGGCCCCACCTTGTGAGCTTGAAACAAAGATTGAGATGGCTTTGAAACAAAAATCTGACAAAAATGAGTGACCCTAAAGGGATAACACACAAAAATATTTTGATACCTTCTACCTTCATGCCAAGTTTTGTTGCAATCTAAGGTCATTTGTGAGATGCGCTTTCTCCATGCCTTCTTGCATACTCTTCATCGTTGGCCTTTTCCACGAGCTCTCTATAGCCACACGAGCTCTGATACCATGTCATGAGGAACAAGATAATGAAGAGATCCCTCTCACACACTCTCACACTCAAAGAGGAGCACACACACAAATTGAGGCAAGGAAGAATGATCTTCTTCTTCTTCTTCTATTACATAAAAGGAATGTGCAAGAATGACTTAAAACAACAATACAACTAGTGCAATATATAAAGAACGGTACATAAAAAAAATCATAATGTCCATGAATGAGTACCTTGGCAAGAAATGAATGTGCCATCACTCTCGATACATAAATCTAGTAAAGCTCATTCAAGTATCTCTGACATATACTGATGTGACCACTATATATGTTAGAGACATGAAAAAGTGATATGTGTCATCTTGAATCATCACATGTTGAGCTTGATATCTCAACAAGAAGACCATTGGCACTAATTGGGTATACAAGATGAAGTGTAAGCCTAATGGAACAATTGATAGGTATAAGGCTAGGCTTGTTGCAAAAGGTTATGCTCAAGAAAGAGGCATTGATTTTGATGAGATCTTTGCTCCTACATGCCGAATGACTACTTTTCATAGCATTTGTGCACTTTTAGCTCATCATGCTTGGAATATATCTCAATCGGACATTAAAACTACATTTTGAAATGGTGATTTGCATGAAGAAGTGTATGTTTTTTAGCCCTATGGTTTTGTGCCGAAAGTGCATGAAACAAAAGTGTGCGGGTTGAAAAAGGCATTATATGGTTTGAAACATGCACCACATGCTTGTAATGAAAAGATACATGCCTACTTGATTGCACATGGTTTTGAGAACAATTCACCTAAGAGCACCTTATAAGTTAAGCATGCAAATGATGTGCTTCTTATCATTCTTTTCTATGTTGATGACATGCTGCTCACTCGTCCAAATGAGAAGAATATTGCTGATTTGCATGCCACATTTGAGATGTGAGGTTTGGGGCATTTACATCATTATTTGGGCATCCAATTTATGCAAGTTGATGGCAGACTAGCTTTGTGTCAAACACAATATATTGAAACATTATTACAGTGTTTTGGCCTTGAAGAATGCAAACCTATTGCCATTCATATGGAGACATGTTTATGATCGAGTCTTCATGATACTAGAGATGCATTTGATGTTGTTCTTTATCAGCAAGCTATTGGATGCTTGATTTACTTATGCATTACTTGGCTAGATGTTTATTTTGCTCTCTCACAGATGAGCAAGTCTATGCATTGCCCATGTGTCAAGCATTGGTGGGCGGTTAAGTGCGTCTTTTGCTACCTGAGTGGTACCCAACTACTTGGATTGTTTTATCCCAAGGGGGGATCACTACAGCTAGATTGACATGCTTTTTCTTACTCTGAATTAGCTAGTTTTTATGACACTCGTGTGTCCACCAATGGTTTTTGGTTCTGCTTGGTAGCTCATGCATATCTTGGTTGATCAAGAAGCAACCTACTATAGCCACTTCTAGTTGTGAGGTTGAGTATAGAGCAGCTTTTAGAGCGACTCTTGAGTGTGTGTGGCTCAGATGCCTTATGGTTGATTTGGATGTTGGTCAATCTTGTGCCACCACCATCTTCACTGACAGTCAGAGCACATTGGTAGTTGCGAGGAACCCTGTGTTCCATGTTGGCACGAAGCACATTGAGGTGCACTATCATTATGTCAAGGAGAGGTTCTCTGCTAGAGAGATCAATTTGGCATATGTGCCCATGTAGAAGGAAATTGTAGATCTTTTCACAAAGGCTCTACCTTCAGAGAATTTTGAAGCTTTCATCAAAGCTTTGGGCTTACTTCCTTTTGTGGATTGATTCCACATAGCTTGGCACGTCCTTATACATGAGTGCCATCTCCTTGTTCACTGCATCACTCTGAAGGGGGATTTGTTGATATATTTAGGTAGTGATGTGCATGAGCACACTAGGATCACCGGGCACTTTTCTCCCTCTTTAGGAGGTTTTGCCCCCGGCTTGTATATATGCCTATAACCCTAATGTGTCACTTACCTTTGTACATTCTCTTGGTAATACATTACGTATTGTGTGTTGTGATCCAAGCTTCTTCTTCTTCTTCCTTTTGCTACTTGCATGCTACCACAGATTGGAAACTCCAACACAAATAGTCTTGTATATTAAACATAAAAGTATGATAATTACCATATAATCAATGTAAGATGATAGATCACGTCCCGTACTCCTTTCATTACACATCCATCAATAACAAGAGATAGAATATGCTTCAAAAAATTATGCCAATCATATGTCTTTAACTAAGGTAACCTCTTGTCATCCAAATTAAACATGTTTTGGAAAGATGTTGCATATCATGTAGGTTTTTGACTCCACTGAATCATATCATTGATAGTTTGCATCTCCTTTGTCATAAGATCCAAGGAGCATGTTCATAAGTTGTTTCCAATTGATTTTTATCAAAAATTGCCCATAACTTTGATTTTGAGTTCGATCCTTTAAATCATTTCTTGATGTTGTTGTGTCTTTTAATCCAAGAAGATGTTGCCATAATGAGTAACTGAAATTCTTGAATATATGCATAGGATCAAGAAGATGATAGATCTTTAACTCTCTCCAATACTCCAAAGAATACCATAGCTACATATTTTCTGCTAATGATAAATTTTATTTACCTATAATCCTCACATTCACATCATCTTCATCATCATTGAAGATTTTGGATTGTGGATCTATAAGAGGACCTTCTATCCATTTCCAATACCAATCAACAGGTGTCATTGGTTTTGGACACTGACCTTTTTCAATCTTTCCATTAAAATGTATCGCTCCTTTTTTGCATCGTAATGGATGATCATCAAGCAAGAACCTTCGATGTCGAAGATAAATATTTTTGTTGAGATTCTTACTATAAATTGATCTCAACCAATCACCACAATAAGGACAAGCCTTATATCCCTTAGTAGATATGTTTGCATGTATAAAAACCATAAATATAAAATTAGATTTATTCACATACAATTATATATATATTAAATAAATAAATACATTATTACGTGAACAGATGCCATATCTCAGATAATCGTATATAGTCCAAGCCATAGTTCCATGAACCATAATGTGTCTTTGATTAATGTTTTTTCAATACATCTACATAACTCTTGGAGATCATCAATGAGAGGAGCGGCTTCCTTGATCTATATGCTTTAGACATTCTTCTCGAAGAGTTCTCTCATTTTTAGAGCTATCAATGCTTTCGCTGTTATTTCAATACCAATCCCCAATAAAATTTCTCATGCCATCATCATCATCGTCGCATCATTCTTGTAGTTTATCTTCTTTTGAATATAATTCTTTCAATCTTGCATATTCTACAAAATCACTTATGCATAGCCTCCTTATGGATGCTTTTGATAAATGAGATCTTATTAGAATTTTTGAATGGTGTGGTGGAAGATCATCAATATCATACATTGGAATCTACATACATTAATAAAAATCATTAGTTTTCCATACATGCATGAAAATAAAACTTAAAACATAAATTTAAATATGTAAGTTAATTTGAAAAGAGTTTCAATTAAGTAGAGTTTTCATTGCAACACAAGATAGGTGGACAAAAAGTTTCCATTGCTCTCTAAAAGGTGCTCTTGGAGGTCTAGGCCATCCATAATTCACGAATAATTCATCACCAACACGTAACAAAGTAATAGCATTGACAACTATGTATCTTGCTATATCTCTACTCATGTATGGTCATTCATGACTATTTTCACACTTTTCAAATGTGGAATTAATCATTGAACTATTATATCCTTGACTACTTTTTATTAAAACTGCTATATTTCCATGCGTGTAAGGTCATCCATCAATATGTAATCTTTCATTTTATGCATGTGTAATCACTCTACTAGCAAGAGAAGTTGCATTCAAGCATAATCCATAAGTACTCATGCTTTGAACATAACATGTAAGTCGATGCAAATCTCCCCATATATATATATATATATATATATATATATATATATATATATATATATATATATATATATATATATGTGTGTGTGTGTGTGTGTGTGTGTGTGTGTGTGTGTGTGTGTGTATAGGACCATAAAATGAGAGTGGCTTCAGAGTTCAGAGACACATACAAATCTTCTACAATAAAGAGACCACAATCAACACCACAAATAATGGAGGGAGCAATCATATAGCAATTACCCCAAAAGTTAAAAAACTCTCCATCTAAAGGAATTGGTCCTCTATGCCATCCTCTGTATCTTCTTCTATCATATGTTTGTACTAGAGAACGATCATGAGTTGGCAATGGATGATCTCCAACTGTTTTAGTTTGTAAACTAGGAGGTATAGGATTTCTAAAAACCTCGACTTGTAATTGATAAACGGCATGTCTGTGATGTGTATGAAGAATATTAGCATTATTAGTAGGAGAATCATCATCATCATCATCAAGAAAATATTTTTGTATATTAAGTATAATTTTAGTTCTTTATATGATTTCAAAATAAAATAACAACATTAATTTATGGAATCAATAAATACCCAAGCATTATCATGTGAATCACATGGTGGTGCATGCTCAAAAATACCATAATCTACCTCATGCTCAATACATTCCAATCATGATCTTTGATATGTGTCATAGCAAAGATTAAACCAACATATAATATGCTCTTGATAGTAAAAATCATCATAATTCCTATCAAACAACACATGCAAAGTCGTTGCATGAGTAGAAGGTGGTGGAGTAGCCTCTAATTTATTAGAATATGATTATAATACAAGAAATAAAACATATATCAGTCATGTATGTATCTATCAAATAATAGAATTAAAACTTTGATATACTTATAGTAAGTAGTCCTTGCATTGTTAGAAGATGGTGGTGGAGATCCCTATGACTGATCACACCACCAAACTCAAGCACCACCACTACCAAACCCACCACCAAGACCTCCACCTATCACTCTGATACCATGTAGAGAGTACTCATGCGGAAGCAAAATGAAAAGAAGAGTGTACTCACAAAAGAAAGAGTGTGAGAGACTCAAAGTGAGTAGACCAAGAAACGGATAATCTCACATGGCTTAGAAATGAGTTTGCCAAGAGTATGGAGTAGGCTCCTCAAGCTTCCAACCAAGTAAAAATGGGGGGAGAGGTTCTTCTTATATAGATTTGGGAGGGGCTCTCCAAAGTACATATCATGTGGGATAATTCACCTCAAAGGAGAATGAATACACTGGTAGAAGCAAATGGCAAGGTACCCAAATACAAAGGATATAATATAAAATGGAAATGGATTGGAAATGGGATAGAAATATAGTGACTCCAAGATACAAAAGGGAGATGCACTCATATTCTCAATAGTTGTAGGATCCCATAAGCAATATCCAAATTGGCCTTCTCAACCATATCCAAGAAAAATGCATTTCTTTGACTTATGGTCCATCTTTTATCTAAGATTATGGGATATATGAACATACACTTCACACACACAAAATCAAAGTTGATCATAATATGGTGGCTTCCCTATCCATAACTCTTGCGCCACTTTTAGACCTTTGGTAGTACTAGGAAAAATGTTAACCATATGAATTGTAGTCAGCTATACTTCTACCCAAAAGCCATGTGACAGGTTTGGATGATACAACATAGAAACTCATTTATCTTGAATAGTTCTATTCATCCTCTCAAATACAACATTTTTCTCTAGGGTATATGGATTTGTAAACTGTCTACAAACTCCTCTAAAGTGATAGAAAAGGCTAAAGTCATGTGAGATATTATACTCACCTCCATTATTTGAACATAGAGCCTTGAGCTTAGTTCCCTTTTTAGTCTCAATTGAAGCAAGCCATTTTCTAAAAATAGGGAATACCTCATCCTTTGATTTGATAGATACACCCAAACTTTTCTAGTAGCCTCATCTATGAAAGTGACAAAGTAAAGAGCACCACCTAATGACCTAGTGGGCATAGGACCACACACATCGGTATGAACAAGATCTAATGGCTGAATTGAAGTGTCAATGTGTGTTCTATGCATATTCCATTCCACTATGAGAAATGTGACCCAAATGGCCATGCCATATACAAGCCAAAGGCTATTGAGTGATAGCTAATAAGTGTTCTTTTTGTGAAACAAATAAAAGACAAAGTGAGCCATCTTTGTGTCCTTTTGCAATAACCATATTTCCCTTTGATATGTGAATTGAATGAGCATAGAAAACCTCTTTGTAACCAAGGCCATCAAGTTGACCAACTGACATCAAACTATGTGATAGTTGAGGCACATGGCGAACATCATGCATAGTAAATTTTGAACCATGAGTGAAGTGCACAACCACATCTCCAATCCCAACATTATCCCATTGGTAAGAATCACCAAGTCTCATGGTACAAGAGACTTTGCTGTATAAGAAGAGAATCATTATCTATGTGTGTGAAAGAATCACTAGAATCTAGTAGCCATGTGTGTGAAAGAGAATCATCCATAAGAACCTCGCTAGGCATAGTACCATCAAGTGTCAATACATGAATATCATAAAAAATAGCATTAATTTCTTCTATCTTCAAAGCCAATGCAACATGTTGTCCTTTACCTTTGGCATTCCTTAATGCATAGCACTCTTTCTTCATATGTCCTCTTTCTTCATATGTCCTTTCTTATGACAATAATGGCATGCTATATCCCTCTTCCTTGATTTACTTCTACTCTTATTCTATTGACCATTCCTTTCCTTGTTCTTGCTCCTACCACATTGTTGATTCTTTACTTGGTAAGCGTCATGAACACTATATGAATCTCTAGTTTGAGTGCCAATCATAGATGTATCTCATGCAAAATGTATCCCGTGGTGATGGCAAGGTGCATAACAACAAGGCTGCTTTCATTTCATTATCCATGTCCATTTTGCTAATAGTTGTGCAAAATGTATCTCTAGTGATGGCAAGGTGCATAACAACAAGACTGTTTTCATTTCATTATCCATGTCCATTTTCTGAGCCTGTAAGTGAGAAAATATAGCATCAGAATCATTTATATGAACAATAATGCTATTTGTGTCCTTCATGCTAAGGTTGTATAACTTTCTCATCAAATACACTTTATTTGATACCGTTTCCTTTTCATAAGTGTTACATAAATTCTTCTAAAGCTCCTTTGCACTTTCACGGTCCAATATTGTAAACTACACATTATCTGCTAGATGCACTCCAATGGTAGACGTATCCATTTCATCCAACTCATCCCAATCATCATTGTCTATATCAACAAGCTTCTTTGAGATTCCATTTACTAGCTGTCATTCCCTCCGCTGAATCAACACATCTTTAATTTGATTCTTCCATAGAGAAAAGTTTGTGCCATCAAATGTTTGAATCTAGAAATGGTCTTTTCCATGAAAGTTGTAGCTCCTCTTGGGAACACTCACACTAGAACCTGATCCACCAAACATGCATGAGATATCTGATGCCATGATGATAGAGACCTAGCTAGAATGATAATGGAGCTAAAATAGTCCAAACACCACTAAAGCTAAAAAAAGGGATGACGAAGTGTCATACTCTAAGAAAACTTTGACAATATCCCTAGGAAAATGGATCAATAAAGAGCAATGACCAACCAAAACGATTATGTGAGAATGTATGCTCACACCAGTAAGTGTATCAAGGAGTAAAATTAACCACTCTATAGTTGAAAAACCAAAATCATGAAAACCTTTTCTAGAGTATCCTCTACAAAATGAGCATATGAACAATGGAAAAAACTCATAAAACTACAAGAGCTGACATGCAAACCTGCATAATGAATCACTGACTCCACTACTTATAACCACTTAATCAAAAAAAGCCAATTAAGCTTATCAAGCACCTTTGAAAATCTAGCATACATCTCCTATGGCAAGGTTGGGTAAGTCTTCCACCTGCATCACTGAAGAGAACCCGGCATTTGGGTGTCTCCCAATTAAGAAAACCTCATCATGACCCTCTTTATCAACGTCAAAGGCTTTATGCAAAAATTTAACCCTAGTATCAATGATCACATTGGCATACATAAGAGGTATCCACAAAAGCATACATGGTCTATCACATTGGGATGTGAAAGTGGCTTGTCATACCTATCTAGGTCATTGGAGATAATGATGGTCCAAAATTTACAAGAAAATGTGTAAAAACACACCAAACAAGCATGCAATGTCACTCTCACACACAAGAAAATTAGGGCAAGTGATGGAAATGTGGGTATATGGTTGGGAAGGTGCAAATTCGACAAAGATGGAGATGGTGGAGTGGGATGAGGAGGGATGCATGGATGCAATTATAGTGAAATGAAGATGCAAACAATCAAAAATTTGGAAAAAAAACTTACAAAAACTACTTACCTACACTCCAACGTCTTTACTCTACTCTCTTACCATCACATACTCACCCTCAAGTAGTGCTCCCTAGCAATAGCACCAGACCTTTGTTGGTATCACTCATAGATTAATGATGAGCATCAATGTTAGTGAAGATGCACCTCATTATTGTCAATCCATGGAGACATGAGGGTGATATAAGGATTGTGAGTGAATGATGTGCATAGATATGAAGGTGAGAATCACATAAGATGCATGGACACACACATATACACAAGGAAGAGTTGAAGAGATGGAACAATGGAGATGGATATTAGTTCTCAATAATACAAGTTCTCTTCTCAAAGAGAAGTCCAACAACTAGTTTTTCAAAGAGTCCAGCCTCTCAAGTGAGCACTCTCTTCCTCTTTTTAATTTTTTGGGTGCATTTTGACCAATAATTAGTTAAAAGTTAGGTCCTAATGCTCATTTGAAGACCCAAATGGTATCCAAAAAATATGAAAATTGAAGCATGAAATCTACTTGACCTTCACAAGCTCGATGACTCATCGGCTTGTACAAAATGGAATGTCTATTTAGAAAAATGGGATTTTATACAATGAGATAGTGATAAAGATCATTGTTTCTATATAAGGTTGAATGTTTTTGTTGGTTGAACTATGGAGCTTCTTCTCATGTAATTCCTCTCCTCCTATGGCTTCTCTGTCCTCCACTTGATGTTCTTCCCACTTTGCCTTGAACTATAGTCACCACAAAAACTTATTCGAAACTTACATGGTGGAACTTTGGGAGGTTTTTTGATGATCTTGAATGAAAATTTCTCCTCCATTCCTATAGTAGGGTTCTTTAAGATTTGTGACCCTAGGTTAGAATCCTCAAGATGAGCCATTGTTATGAAATATCTTGGACTAGGTTCTAAGTTAACAATAACTTAAGTGCTTTACAAGTTAGACAAGTAAATCACTTAGCCTAGTGGTTAAGTCTCAAGGATGGGAAGAAGGAGATCTTGGGTTCAACCCCCATGTATATCATGGGGAGAGCATTTTCTAAAAGGCTATCTAAAACATTTTAGAATTATGCACTCAAGTTGATATGATTTAACTTTAGTTCTACAAGAATTAACTCAAGTGACAAGTAGATCTACAACTAATGGACTCTTGTGGAAGGTTTGCAGAGATGCCACATGTAAATGAGATTCAAATTACTCTAGAAGTTAAATTCGGTGCCTAATTCTATATCATGAAAAGTTGGGTGGAGATTCATAGGTCATTCTATCTAGCATAAAGACTAAGTTCTCAATATTGGTACCAAGGGCAACCTTTCATGGAGACCTTGGGGGCTCATCATCTTCTTCAAACTTTCATGGAAACCTTAGATATCTACCTTCTCATTCATTAGATGTTTCTATTCCTCATCCTAGCATGCCCATTGGGATTTTTATTCATGCATTGATCTTTACATGTACAAGTGATGCATCTTCACATGTACAAGTGATGTGTGTGTCCATTGTCCCTCCTAAAGAAGGTTCAATTGCCAAAAAGAATCATTAAAAGGTTCCAAGTCATGGGAAAAGCCCATCCATGTGTACCCAAAGGGCACCTACGTATATGCCATAAGACAGGTATCAAACTTAGAACCTCTTTATAGAGTGGCTTCCATGTTGCCCATCAGGCCACAAGACTTGAGAGATTTTGTATGGCACCTAAAATTTCATATAGCAAAAAATTGGCTAAACATCTTTTTGTACACATAGCACGAGCAGCCAAACCCTAAATTATGGGTTCTCTTCTATGCTTACTTTATTCTTAAGGGAGGTACTTGAGAACTCTTCACTCTCCACTTTGCATGCTTGAGGAGTTTAACAAGAAAAAGAAAGAGAGAGCCTTCTTCTCCTATCTTCATTCAACAAGAGACATGCCAATTTCTCATCCTCGAATCAAGCATAAGTTACATAATAAATTCCACTTTTCAAACCAAGAAAAAATGCAATGAAGCGGAGAAAGGAAGGCACAAAAGGATGTCTACCTTTTTGAAGCAAGAGGATGGTCTTCGTGACGGCTTTTTTTGGGGAAGACCCATTTTTTTCTCTTTTCATTTATGGCGTGCAAATCATGAATAATCATGCTTATGGATTTTTCCTTTCCATATTTAAATTTTCTATCTCATGTGTTGAACGAGCACAATAGATATCATGAGAGTGCATATATAAGAAAAATGCATATTAAAGAAAAGTTGAAATCTTACAAGATTGCATTTTTGTTCATCATTTTAAGGTATCATATGTTATCATTTTTTTTTTGCTTATATGTATTCTTTCGAGTTTATAGAGCAGGGAAATAGCTCAACTCTCAATAAAGTACATCCCAAATTCATTTGGAAAGCCTCCGAAATGGCTCTTGTAAACATAGTTTCTAGTCAATGACCACCTAGCAGCCGATCAAATTCAAACACATGTTGTTCTTTGCTTGAGTGTCCATGATCTTTGGCTTCTTATAAAGCTCATATTACAACATTTCAATGACATAGGATTCACTCGAATCAAAGTTGATATGAATTTTTTTCATAGCAAAATAGAATTCCACTATCAACTTTGGATAGTTTTGATGATGGAGTTGATAGGTACATCGGCCATTTTTTGGTATAATCACACTTCCAAATGTGGAATGGAAGAGTATTTGTATGTTTTAGCTTATAAAACATGTTGGAGTTTACTGGTGGAGCCTAAGAAGCACCTCAAGTTGTATTGTAGATTAGTTTTTATCATTCAAAACCATTGCAAAAGCACTATAGATTTGTATTTGGTTTACCCATAGGGGAGCCACAAGGTTTTATTTGTACATGAGGAGGTGAGAAACACCTATCTCAAAAATTGTATATAAACTCGCACATGAAGAGGCACACAATGTCTATCTTGAGCATGGCATTTGGGCGAGGGATTAAGTGCATTAGAAGGATGACATGGGAGGATGCACATGCACATACACATGCACAATTTACCATGCCTTCATTTTCATCCGAAGATGCACCATCATGGCATAGGTTACGTATGTATTAAAATTATGTTATGCACATTAAGAAGAATAAATCCACTTTAACTAAAAGGGTTAGGAAAATAGAATAAAAGTACACAAAACCATGAAGATAAGTATATCCTTAGTACAATAGTAATGATAAGTATCATTTTGCCTTGGATTTATTCCAAGAAGGTTAAGAGTTAACCTTAAAGATCTCACTTCCAAGAAGGTTTTAAGTATTCAATAGCCCTTGACTCATTTGGAAGAGGATAAAGGACAAGTATCCTTTTAGTCATAGACTCATTCGAAAAGAATTGAGAGTTAATTCAAAAGTACAACTTGGAAGTGATAGTAATCATCCAAATTAAGCAAAACCCATATCAATTATTTACAACCTACCTAAGGGTTGACATGTTTTTAGACCAAGAACACTCCTTTAGGATAAAAAGGAGTAGAATATGAAGGATAAGCTATGTAGCTCCTAAGTAAAGCCCAAACCATAGGTAGTGGTACTTAAGACTTGTTATTGGTATAGCCAAAAGTGTATCAATTTTGAAGAGATTTGATAGATTTAGAATATGAGAAGCATTAGCAGATGCCTAAACTTGGGTTGAGGGGGAGATCTCTCAAAAATCCCTAGGGTAAGCCAATGGGCTTTGTATATTGAGAAACACATCTTAAGATGGAGACTAAGTCTCTATTACTATCACCTAATCAATAGGAAATGGTCTAACTTGGATTATGAATTTCCAAGTAGTTGCGATGAGAGCTATTATAGATTTTCCCAAGGTTTCGGCAATAAGTTCGTGAACAACACATCTTGAAAAGCTTTTCAAGATGTGATAATTAAGAGGTAAACACACACACACACACACATATATATATATATATATATATATATGTATGTACATATATATATATATATATATATATATATATATATATATATATATATATATATATATATATATATATATATATATATATATATATATATATATATATCCTAGAGTTCAAAGGGATTAGTGACAGTGAGGGACTTAAGATTTAAGTACGCTTATATCATTTAAGTCAAATCATGAAAAGGAAAATTTCAAACCCCTAAAAAAAGTTGACTTAAAACAAAAGTCACTATTGGATGGTGTATATGCAATCTTGATGGTCTAGAACATTAAGTTTTGCATCAACATCAAAGTGAGTATGGTGGTATGGGACACCATATTCAGAAGTGATGAGTGCTTAAGTTGTAGTTCAAGATCAAGTCTTTGAGTACCATAATTTGGATAGTTATGAAATTCATTTAGGATTTATTTTGTTGTGGTTGGGTTGAAAAAAGTAAGAGAGCACTTATTTCCTACATTCTACCAGGATATTAAAGCCTAGATTGGACATAGAAGTCCTCTAGTCAAGAAAGAGGTCAGTGGATGCTGGTCGGAATTGGACCATAGTACAAACATCTAAGTTAGATGTTCAAGTCAATCATACTCAAATTTCATTCTCCAAGACAAGTTCTAGTGAATTTGAGAAGAGTTATCAAAGTCTTTCCATCCATTTTACTAGGTCCATACATAAGTGGTGCATAGAAGTGGGCCAAGTTAGCATTTTTTTTCTAATGATACTTAGTATCCACCTAGTTCACGTGTTTGTGCTATGGATGCTTAGTCCACATATGGCAAGACAATGAATTGGGAAGGGATGGTTTAGTCCACCCTTGTCATTCTATTTTATACTTTGCATTAGATTAAACATGTCAGCTGGAAAAATAGATGTTACTTAGAATGATTTGGGCAAGGACGAGATCACACATGGATTCCCCTCTTTTCAGGTTCCGTTCTAAATAGGATCCCATTCTATTTAAAGCAATGAATTTGAGAGATGACAACCATGCTCCTTACCTAGGTTGCATTATTCGTTATTCGGCAATTTGTTTTTTCATGAATAATTACGGAATTTTATGGCAATCCCCCATTATTTGACCGAATTATTCGATGCCACGTCAGCTTATTCGGACATGAGCGAATACTTTTTGCACAATAATTCGATAATTTTCGATTGAACGCGCTTTCGATCGAAAAAGTTTTTGATCAAAAATTTTATAGGTCGAAGTTTCTTCGATCAAATATGTTTTTGATTGAAACAAATTCAGTCGAATAATTTTTTATAAAAGAATAGAACTAGAATCATTTTTCATAAGAGTTACTTTGTTTTTTATGAACTTAGAATGTTGTAGAAAGAACAAGGTATAAACTCTTGCTACAAATATTAAGTACTTTCGTACTAAAATCATAAAGAAAAATATTTTTGTTTGGGAATTAAAAACTATTGTGATTGTTTGACTCAACATTGATTCTTACTCCACAATAGTATATGTATGTGTGTGTATGATTGTGAGTAAACATGTATTGTGATTGTTTGAATCAATATTGATTCTTACTTCACAATAGCATATGTATGTGTATTTGAGTGTATAATTTTGAATGAAATCTATTGTGATCGTTTGATTCAACATTGATTCTTACTTCACAATAGTATATGTATGTGTGTGTATGATTGTGAATAAAATGTATTGTGATTGTTTGAATCAATATTGATTCTTACTTCACAGTAGTATGTGTATGTGTATGTGTATGTGTATGTGTATGTGTGTGTATGTTATATGATTGTAAGTGAAAATCTAATATTATTGCGTATGTGCATGTATATGTGTGTGTATGGTTGTGAATTAAAAACTATTGCAATTGTTGGAAACGATTTTATGTTTTTTTTATAATTCAAGGGTTGAGAAGGTAGTAATAAGTGAAGATCAAAGGCATCTAGGGCTGCATATCAGCTAAGAGAAGGTTCTTGTTGTATCGATTAAATACAACTTCACACATCCATAGATCTTCTTTATGAAGTTGTATTGTATTGATATAACAAAAACCTTCTCTTAGCTGAGATGTTGGCATCAAGAAAATAGCATCAAGAGGGACTTGTTGGGAGGAAACAAATCAACTTGTTGAGACAATAACATCGAGAGGGATGGTGAAGTTTTGATAGAAATTGACTTATGCACTTGATCCTTGGATACTTACGACAAAAAGGATCCAAATAGGTAAAAAAATATTTTACTTTTTATGATATAGTTTAGTATTTTTTCAAGCATATAATAATGAATTTTATTTATTTATATTTTTATAGGTTACTTTGAAGGTTGATTGATTTCGAGCTGAGTAGGTGGTGGGAGGACTAGATGTAATGTGTATATACTCAAGCATATGACAAACGCATATGGGTATGAAAGTTGAAAAAAAGTATGGTTGAAAATACCATACGTGCATATGTGTAGGGTTGGTTCTTGATGCATCAAGAACCCTCTTTCCTAACTTTACTTACTTGTACATGATTGTGAAGGTAGATAAGATTTCTTGACTCTGCTTATTTTTTTTCAAGGCTCAAGTCGATTTACTATGTGTATGTGCTTGTGTTTATGTATATATACATATGCATGTGTGTATTTATGTATGTGAGTATGTACATATGCATGTGTGTATGTATGCATGTGAGTATGTATGCATATGTGTATGTATGCATATGTATGTATGTATGTATGTGCATGTGTGTATACATGTATCTATGTATGTATGCATATGCATGTGTATGCATGTGTGTGTATGTATGCATATGCATGTGTATGTATGCATATGCATGTGTATGTATGCATATGCATGTGTATGCATGTGTGTGTATGTATGCATGTGAGTGTATGTGTGTGTGGCTATGTGTGTGTATGTATATGTGCAAGTATCTATATGTATATGTGTATGGGTATATGTGTATATGTGCAAGTATCTATATGTGTATGTGTGTGTATGCATATGTGTGCATTTGTAAATGTATCTGTATGCATATCATCTATGTGTGCATTTGTGTATGTGTATATATGTGTGTGTATATGTGTGTGTGTGTATGCATATGTGTGTATGTAGAGAGAGAGAAGGCATTACTGTCCCCCACATGATACATTACTCCCCCCCACAGAATCTGAAGCACATTCGAGAATTAGGATCCATAAGCTATTACATGACCCACAAGATTGAAAGGAAAATCCGAGTTAGGATTCATGGGCCATCATGACATCTATATGACATCATCTATGATATCAATCACTCAATTTTAAGAGCTCCCACGCTTTTTGAATTTGAACTCCCTCATTCTTTCTTTAATGGAGGTTCAACAATTGCCTTCTCCCCCGAACTTTAACTTTAAAAGAACAATTGTACAGATGAATGGGCATAGTACCCATGTGACCTCTCGTATCCCACAAAGGAGGGGCTAGACAAGATTACAACTAGTTTCAACTATTTTTGATTGGCCAAAGCCATTACATATCTAGCTCGGGGATTGAACTCTAGACCTCTGCCTCAAGAGACCAAAGACAACCACAAGAACAAGGGGATGTGGATTGAACTCCCTCACTTCGTGAGTATCTGCATAAGTGGCCATGTGCAGATTGGATAACTTGGGTTCTTAATTTGGGTCAATATACTCTAGAAAAACTTCCACACATAGCTGCATTCATAATATATTGCTTAATTCTCTCTCCACATAAAACTTCTCATATGTCACGTATAAGGGCAACTTTTGTGACATCAAGTGCCCTCTATTAAGACATTACTTTTGTTCTAAGGCATTTAAATATCATTTTTGACATTCTTTGGCACAATTCCTCTCCATGTGACCCTACTATCTTCAATTTTTTTTTTAGGATACTTTGATCCTTATTGTTGGGAAAGATGGATGGACACCTCAAGAAATGAGTTGGTGCTACTAACCCCTACTTTGTACCTTCCCTCTTTCACCTCAGATTTGTGTAGTATGCCCCTTTAGCTTTATAATGACACTAAATAAGTGCCTATGTACTTTGGAGATGATGCTTCAAACAATTAGATCAAAACAGATAACTTTGCAACTAGCTAGTGACCAAAAACTTATTATTTTGGTCTTGATGCCTACTAGATGTTTTGCTCATTACTCATAGTACAGTAGCAATTAGAAAAATTCTTTCTAAGGGTATCTAGTTAGCTTAGAGAGCTAATGTTTCCAAGTGAAATCACTTAAAATGATTGACTATACATAGAGCAATCAATTTAACAAGTGAAGCCTTACCCCCGACTTTTTAGGACATCTGCAAAGAATGACCGTGACCATTTCGAGGCAATTTTCTCCCAAATGGCTGAATGAAATTCCTTCAAGCTTTGATACTTTGAGCTTGTTCCAATAAGCTACAGATCATTGAAAAGGATGGAGAGATCAATGAGATATGAGCAAGATAAGTACACTGTTCTAAGTGACAATGCCAGAGAAATCAATAGAGATACTTAATGATGTATATGTATTATAGAACATGATTTTACAAAATCATTGGCAAAGAAATGATGCCAAATGATAGTGAGGTGAGTGAGCAATGAAGTGTGCTCCTCAACCTCTACTAATGATCAAATGAATGGCTCTCAAAGGGAGTGTGTCTCGCTGCGACTTTTCTAAGTACTTTATAGAGAGATTCTTCAATTTGAATTTGAAATTCAAATGCTCTTCCACCTAGAAGTTCTTTCTCTAAATGAGGAGATATTCTCTCATGAGAAAAAAATTGTAGTTCCTTTCTTCTCCTAACTCCACGAGTTTAGTGGCATTGCAAGATTCTTGCAACTCAAATGACTTTTACAAAAGTTAATGGTAAAAGATCATAAGCAGTGGGTCATGTGGTCCTTCCAATGTTTGCACATAGCTTCTTCAATGCCTAGCCAAATGTGAAGGCTTGGCATTTGCACCAACAATGCCCCTTCAAGCCAAACATCTTGGCTTGGTCTTCTCCATTAATCCTCTTGAATGTCCTGCAATCCAATCATACTTTTAAACTTGCAAAGTTTAGTACCATCAAGTGCTTTGGTCAATAAGTCTGCACATTGCATATTAGTGGATACATATGCAAGTTGAATCTCCTTGCTCAATAGCTCTCTCTCACATAGTGATAGTGAACTTCTATATGCTTGGTCCTAACACGATAAATAGGGTTGGCTGTAAGATTTAAAGAACTTGTATTATCACCCAAAATCATTGGTGAGTTAGAATATAGTCTCAAACCTGAGTAGAGTAGTCTAGTCCATATGGCTTCTTGAGTAGCATTGGCTAAAACCTTGTATTCAACTTCTATTGAAGACAAAGCAACAGTAGGTTGCTTCTTGGAAGACCGTGAAATAGGCTTATCACCTACAAAAGAAAGATAACCTGAGATACTCCTCCTATCATCCTTACAACTTGCCCAATCTGCATCTGAATAAAGTTTGATGTCCAAATCTGAAGTGTATGGAAAGTATAATCCTTAATTTTGAGTACCCTTGAGGTACTTCAAAATCCTTTTGGCACCTTCAAAGTGAGGTGCTCTAGGTTTATGCATGAATTGACTTAAAACAATTACTCCATAAGCAATATTAATTCTTGTCAAAGTTGCATAGTTTAGACTTCCAACTATGCCTTGATATCCTGCAATATCGTCAAGCATGTCACCTTCATGAGCACTTAATTTTTTATTTACCTCCATAGGAGTGCTTGCTATCTTGGCATTCTCCAAGTGGAACTTCTTCAACATGTCTTGCACATACTTTCTTTGAGTAATGTAAATTCCACAATTTGTATATACTAATTCAAGTCCAAGAAAATACTTTAGTGACCCTAGATCACTGATTTTGAACTCCTGCATCATTTGGTTCTTGACCTGCTTGATGCCATTAACATCACTACCTATAAGTATGATATCATCAACATACACTCATAGGTATATCACCTCTGAATCACTTCTTTTGACAAATAGAGAAGTATCTGCTTTGTTCATGATGAATCCTTGATCTTGAAGATAGGTAGTTAACCTATGATTACATGCCCTAGGTGCCTGCTTCAAACCATAAACAGCTTTGTTCAATTTTCACACATAATTTACCTTGCTAGGAGGTTGTGCCATGTAAACCTCCTCTGAAATCTAGCCATTAAGAAAAGCATTTTTCACATCCAATTTGTACATATTCCAATTTCTTGATGCAGCCACACTTACCAATACCCTGATGGTTGGCATTTTGGCAACAGGTGAGAAAGTCTCTTCATAAGAAACTCCTTGGGTTTGTGCAAAACCCTTAGCCACAAGTTTAGATTTATACCTGTTTATGGATCCATCTGAGTTTCTCTTGATTTTGTAAATCCACCTAGAACCAATTACCTTCATTGATTCCTTCTTTGGCACTAGCTCCCAAGTATCATTTCCTTGAGTGCTTCTATTTCTTCATCCCTAGCTTCCTTCCATTCTGCCTTGATCTTTGCTTCTTCATATGAATTAGATTCTTCAAATGATAAATCCTTAGCAAGATAAATAGAATGCTTGGTAACTAAAGAAGTGTCATACCCATATATGATTGGTTTCTTGCTCTGCCTTTGTGATCTCCTAATTGCTTGGTTGGATGATTCAGGTATGTCTTCCAACCTCTTCATTTTGACCTTGCCCTTTGATTTCCATGCTTTGAATTCATCTAGGTTGATGATGTCCTCATCATCTAATTTGATGTCTTCAATTTGATTTGGCTCTTCCTTAGTGAGACTTGGGAACTCCTCTTCCAAGTCATATGGCAACTTAACTTTTCCTACACTCACTTTCAAACCAAGAGTCATTCTCATCAAACGCAACATCTATACTGATCATAAATCCTTTGTTGGATGGATTATAGAACATGTATCCTTTCGGGTTTAAACCATACCCTATGAAGATGCACTTCTCTACCTTAGGATCTAGCTTACCTCTGATCCCATGAAGTGATTTGGATGGCAACCTGTTAATAAGATAAGTGGTAGTAGATACACTCTCTGCCCACAAATAATTAGGTAACATTTTCTCATTTAGCATTGACCTACCTACTTCAACAATCAACCTATTTCTCCTCTCTGCTACCCCATTTTGCTCAGGAGTATACCTTGTTGTAATTTCCCTTTTGATTCCTCTATCCTGCAAGAATGCATCAAATTCATTTGAGAAGTACTCACCTCCTCCATCTGACCTTAGTTTTTTTAGGCTTCTTCCTGTTTGGTTTTCCACAAGTGCAAGATACTTCTTAAAGCAACTGAATACTTCATCTTTATGATTCATAAAGTACAAGATAGTCCACCTACTGAAATCATCAATGAAAGACACATAGTACCTTGAGCCAGAAATTGAAGCATCCTTGCTTGGTCCCCACACATCTATGTCGCCAAGCTCCATATGTAATCCTCATGCATGTAACCTTTCCTTGAGAAGGGTAACCTGTGAGATTTACCAAACTAACATGCACCACATTTATAGATCATGTGTTGCTTGGATACATTAAGTATCCCAAGCACACATTGGTCTCTACATATTTGCTTCAAGGTTCTCTCACCAATATGCCCTAATCTCTTATGCCAAATCTCAAGCTCTGATAATGTTTGATCCTTGTAATTATAAAGTACAATATTCCTTGTACCTTCAAGTTCAAATGTAAATAATCTACCTATATTTTCTCCCTCGGCAATTCTCTTGAATCCATGTTGGGGATCCTCCACAAATGCACCATATTTGTTGAACCTAACTTGCAACCTTTTTTCCATAATCTGTCCAACAATCATCAAATTCTTGGTGATTGTAGGTACATATAAAACCCTGCTCAAAAGATTTCTATTCCCATCAGAAGTTTTGACATTTCCTACCTTGATCATTGTAGCTCAAGTGTAAGCACCACCTCCTTTACTTGTCAATCCGTGGAGACATGAGGACTCGTATGAAGACCATGAGCGAGTGAAGGCACAAGTGAGTGAGTGAAAGCACACAAACATACATACACATACACACACACACACTCACGCACACAAGGTAAGATCAAAGAGAGGAACAATGGAAGGACTTTGATTATAGAAGAAACCTAATACAAGAGCTCCAATCTCTAACAAGCTAACCTCAAAAATGAGCTCTCTAGCTCTATTTTATAGTTTTTTGACTAGTTTTGGCCCTATCCAGACCTACTGTCCGGCCTAATTAAAAATTAGGTTCCAGTGCTTATTTGAGGGCTCAAACGGAGTCTAAAAATTATGAAAATTGGTAGGATGATACTTCTAATACTCCTCAACCTCAAGGACTCCTTTTCTTGAACAAAATGGAGTTATAAAAATATGAAATGGTATTTACAATGGCTTTTAGTGATGAAAATCACTATTTTTATAGGGATTTCTTCTCAAAATTTGACATGTACTTCTTGGAGCTCCCTACATGCTCCTCCTCCTTGTTTTTCCACTTATTTGATGTGTTTCCATGCTTTGTGCTTGAACTTGAGTTCCAACACTCCCCCCCCCTCTCGAGTCTGCCATCCCTAACAAACCCTTGTTGTAGTGGTTGTTCTAGGTAGCTCTTTGAGAGGTAGTGTCCTTTCCTTCTTCATTGGATTCCAATGAGAATGCATCGTTGTGATTTGTCAAAAATTGCTAGTTGCTCAAAAGAGGTTGTCAAGGTTGAGTTGGAGCAACTGCTGGCTTCGAATTGCATCCTAGGTATTGATGTCATCCCCGTGATGTCCTCTAGATTGTCAAAGGTGATGTTCATTGTAGTCATGCCAAGTATTCGTATAGTGAATGATGGGTAAGTGTGTTAGTGCATGGGTTGAATAAAATATGTGCCTTATGCATGACCTTGTAATGTGGCCCTATGCATGCTTACTTGGGGAATGCATTAAAAGAAACATGGTGCAAAAAAATTAGGTCTTGAGCGAATTGCTCAAGGGTATGCTGACGAAGAGGTTTCCTAATCTACCAGTGTTGTTGTGACACCCAAGTGGAGGATTCTTACCATGAAAGGTCGATCGATGTTCCGCTCGTCGTGTTGTACTCCCATCATAGTGATTGACCAATGGTGCGTCTTCTGTGGTTGATGAATGTCCTTGTTGATGATTCACTGATGAGATTCGTTAAGTGCTTGGTCATGTCCCCTCTCTTCAAAGCAACATTTGCCAAATACTAAGAATTGAATTTCTTCAATAGCATTGGTTAACTACAGCAAGCTTAGTTTCACATATTCTCTTTAGCTCATCATACGCAAGAGTCTTCTCACCCAGTATACATACAAGGATTTGCAGGGTACCAGAACCAACCCTTGCAGATATCTCCTTGGATGCTCTCATACATACAGTAGTTAAGCATTGCTCAAGTTACGGACCTTCAAGCTCTTCCCTCCTACCATGGTAAGGGGAAACAATAGTTGTGGATGCCATGTTCATGCCAAGTGCTTGACATCTACAGATAAGGCAGCAATAATATCATCTGCTAGCCAAGACACACTTCTATCGAAACTAATAAATGCCCGGTAATCAATGGTTCCACCTTCACATAAGCATGACTCATTCATGTTCCATGATCCAAACCTAGGAACAAGTTTTTTTTTAAATAACAATGTCACAAACAAGAAGACAGATGTTAGTATCGAAAAAATAGTTGACATATGTCAATGTGCTCTTGTGCATGGGACTCTCAAATGTGTCTATGCATGGCCATGTAATGTGGCCCTATATTAATGCATACTTTGGAAATGCATGACCTGAATGGTGCAAAAGATAGGGTTGTGCAAGGAGCACATGCTTGCCATTCATCGAGGCTTTCGATGTTACTTGTGGATGTTGATGCCGTCTTTGTTGGAGGTATCCATTGAATCTTGAAATGATGTAAGCGATGGATGTTGACTAACAACTGATCATTCTTTCATATGGGGATCCATTTGAGAAGAGTGTTTGACTGCGAAGTGTTCACCTTTGGCCGCTTCATGTTTGGAAGGTTTCTTGATTTTTGCATCCCTCGTGGTTGGCTCTTTGGTTTTGTAGAGGCCCTGGGTGTTTTTGGCTTCCAAACCCATATCCTTGATAATTGTCTTCTTACCATTGCCAAAGAGATGATGTGATCTTCTTTGGATCTTTGTTCCAGGTTCTAACCCTTGCCTTTCCTTGACTTCTTTGTTGAGACGCATGTGGGAGAAGATAGGTTGTTGTGTACATAAGAGCTTCTTGGGTACCCATATGCGTGACTGACCTTGTTGTGCTTCCACTAATTTCTTAGGCACCCAAACTTGTTCGATACATTGTGGTTGAACGTGTCCTCGTTACTTGGTTCTTGTTTTGGCATGGTTGGCCTGCAAAGATGAGAATTGTTCTGGCAAGGCTGGTGGTTGCTCTCCTTTTCGTACCCAAATCTGCTTCATGCCCGAAACTGCTTTCTTGTTGAATGGTGTCCTTCTATTTGATATGGTAGTTTTCTTGAATTGTTGTGCTTGCCTTTGTGGTGGAACTACTATGGCTACATTAGTCTTTGAAGAGGAAGAGAGATCCACTCGCCTGTTCTTCCATGATTGACTCCTTCTCCATCATAGAGCTTTTGACACATACAACATCTTCTTCTATAAGATTAGTCTTAGAGGAACTAAGAGAATGTGTGACACCTGGAATTGTGAGCATGCGGTTCTCTAATTCTATTGTAATGCATTGGTCATGTACCCAAACTTGAAGAAGTTGAGTTCTTAGGTTTAAGTTGACTGCATGGTCATAGATCCAATCTTGACCCAAGATAAGTGGTTTTGTAAGATCCTCATCTTGACACACTAGCATTTTGACTTTCATTGGAACGTCCTAAAGGTAGATGGGAAGTTCCACCTCACCAAAACAAGGGCTTTCCACACCTCCCAAACCTATGAGATAGGCTTGTGTGGGCTTGATGTTCAAGTGCAGGTCTTGGCAATATGAAAATTAAACTGCACTAGTTGCTGCACTTGAGTCAATTAAGGTTCTCACAGTCCTTACACTCTTTCCTCGTCCTACCACTACCGTCACAAAGGAGTCGGTCGATTATTTGAGAAGTAATTATGCCCGAATTTTGGCACATGTCCATGTGATATTTTGGGGCTTTGGGGTTGACATCTAGGCCTAGTCGCCTTAACTTATTTCGTCTAATACGCTCTCTTGCCTCTACTTGTGCTTCTTCTCTAACTCTTAACTCTTCTTCTTTTCGCTTTTTAGCAATGTTGAGTCTCATTAACATATCCTCTGTAAGAGGTTCTTGATATAGCTTGACCCTACATGCACTAATATAGTTTGGCAATATGTCACCTTCTAGAGTGGCCAATTGAACTACACCACTAGTGGAAATTCTATTAATAAGCATGGGCCCATATCCTTGTTTTTCCACTTTATGGGCAGATTGCTTTAGTGTATAAAGCAACACTAGGTCTCCCTCTTTCAATCCTTTATCCTTGATGTGTGCATCAAAATAAGCCTTTTGTCTTTTCTTTGCAGCATAGATGACTGCTGCCGCTTGTAGCCTCGTCTCACCTAAGCATTCTAGATCAAAGATCCTAGAGGACAATTCATGTCCATTCCACTCGTGCTCTTGTGCTATCTTTAAAGCTGGGATTAGGAAATCTAATGGTAGCACAGCGTTCTGGGCAAAGACCAACTGAAATGGGGTGGCATTGAGTACCATTTTGTAGCCAACTCGATAAGCCCAAATAGCATGATGAAGTTGTTTATCCCAATCAAAGCATTTGTTGTCTACCACTTTTTTCAATATGTTACATAGATTGTGGATGATAGGGGGCAGACTTCTTATGTACAACCATGAATTCTTGAAGACGATTCTCAATGACTTTGTTCAAGAAGTGTGTACCTCTATCACTTACTAACTCTATCGGTAATCCATATCTAGTGAACACATTCTCGAATAAGAACTTAGCCGTACTCTGAGCATCATTCTTTGTTGTGGCTTACACTTCTACCCACTTGGTCAGGTAATCTGTGGCTACAATAATGTACTCTGCATTGGAGTTTCTAACTAGGGGGTTAATAGGGCCTACGAAGTCTATGCCCCACTTCAAAAATGCACGTCCTCCCATCATTGGCCTCAAAGGCATCTCGTCTTTTCTGATCGGATACTGGGCACGTTGGCATATGTCACATTTCTTCACATAGGTATGTGCGTCCATATGAAGAGTGGGCCACCGAATTCTTGAGAATAGAATGGTCTTGATTACTCGATCAGGACCAAAATGTCCACCTGCAACACCACTGTGTGTAGTTTCTAAGACTTTCAAATAGTCTGATTCATGAACGCACAATCTTAGGTAACCATCTTTGCCTCTCCAGTATAGGTTGTCTACCACTAAGGCATAGTCCTCAGCCTCTTGCTCCATGCTTCATTTTCTAGCTAGACTAGTCTCTTTGGGTAATGTCCCCGATCTCATGAATTCTACCAATGGAGCACTTTAATCGGGAATTAATGACACGTGATAGGAGGGGGATTACCCTTCTCCTTGGCAAATTTCTCTTCTTGTATTTCCTGCAAGAACTCTTGAGAGTATTGTTGAATTGAAAGAGGTGTTCCATCATCCAAAGAATCAGGAACATAAGCTTTTGTTGGTGGTAAGCTTTCTCTTTCAACCATTGGTTGAGCCTGTGGAGGTAAGGAAACATGCGGCTGGTTTACCAACTGCTCTAATCTTTCTAGTAAGCCCTAGAAGTGCAAATCCGATTTGACAGATTTTGTTTGATTGAACTTTTGAGTAGTCTCGAGCATAGCTTGAGTTAGTTCCACCAGTTTCATGCACATTTTGGTCCGTTCAATCTCTAAATCTGCTCTAGGGTAACTCTTGTCTAGGTTTCTAGTTGTTGGCCCTTCTTGAAGTCGAGCCTAATAGGCCTTGAACATCATGTCCAAGCCTTCTGGGGTTGGATCTACAAGAACGAACCCCTGTTGTGGTCTGTTTACAATGGGTGGTGGGGTGGGATGAGGTGGTGTGGATGGAGCTTTAATGTGCGAGGGATTTTGAGAAGCAATGTCTTCTATTTTTGTTTTTGCCTCTTTCAAGCTTTCTTCTAGTTTCGATAGCTTTTTATTCTACCTGTGATTGGCATTCTCCCTGGTATCCTTCCATGTTCTTGTTTTTCTCTTACTAGGCTCTCCTCATTCACTTGACTCTGATCGTTCAACTGGTTTATCATGTTTTAAGGCTTCTGCTCTAGTAATTGATTGTATAGGAGCCACATTACTGCTACTAGCACTTGAATCCACCATTAAGCCTACCACATTAATGGGTGTAACCTTGGGCACACTAGAGGGGTTTCTTGGACAATCTCTAGGAAGATGGTCTTTGCCGCACTCAAGACAAAAGCCTTGTATTTTGATGTTTTGTCCTTGTCCTAGAGCAGGTGAATGGGGACATTCACAAATGAAATGGTCACCCTCACATCTAAAACATGGTCCTCTAGGGGCTTGTGGTCTCATTTGTCTCAATTGGGGCCTAGGGTTAGGATTTGTGTATATTGGAGTATTCTGGCTCCCAATTTTGTTCCATAGGTCGTGCTTCATATTGATATGAGTAAATCTCACTATGCTCAGGTGACTCTGTGTAATAAGCATGCGGACTACCTTCATGGGAGTAGTCTGAACTATGAGCATGAGAGTCATTTTCTGAGACCAATGGGGTTAGTGGCACCAAAGCTCTATTAAGGTTCTCTTCTGCCATTGCATACTTAACTAGAATCACATTGAGGAGCTGGTGCTTGGTTTCCTAGGACTGGTTGTGGCCTATATGGTGCCTAATATTGCTATTGTGGTCGATAATATGGCTATTGGTATTGGTTCTGATACCTACCGTGTTGGTAAGGTTGCTGATAAGTTTGTCTAATAGCCTGCCTATTATAGGGACAATCTTGAGCCATATAGTTCATGTATTTCCTTTCAATAGTGCAGTATGGGGCATTCCTTTCTCTTATGTTCGGGGTTTGCATTGGGCATACATTAGTCATGCGGTCCCCTCCACAAGTATAACAGTGGTTCAATGAGGTGACTCTTGGTGTTTGTCTATTTTGGACTCCTAGCTTCTTGGCAACTTGCTCAGCTATCTCATCTATTTCCATGGAGACTCTTGAAGTATGACTAGTAAAACTATCAGAATCCTTATAGAGTTTGGATAGTCCTAACTTCTCACCCAAGTTGTGTTCTATGTCAATGCACATGCGCACACACTCTTCTATGGATATAGGCTCTTTCAAGTACATGTATGATCTTAAGTTGGTGCTTAGTAAGCCATCTAAAAACAAAGCCACTTGTTTGGTCGATGTGGGTAATTCTGGAACAGGGCATTTTTTTATGTACTGTCTGAATGGTCTTCCAGCATGTCACAATGTTTCTTGGGGTGTCTGCTTGAAGCTATGCATCGAGGATGATGTGTTATGCCTGATACCACTCTTGGAAAATTCTACAATGAATTTCTCTAGCAGTTGACCTATATTGCAATAGTTGCAGCTGTTTAGGGGATGAAACCAAACTAAGGTAGTGCCCTTAAGAGTCAAACCTAATGCCTCGAACTGAGTGAACAAATCCTCAATTTGTTTAGCTCTTGACACTTGTTTGAACTTGGCCACATGATCATAAGGATCTCCTGACCCATCAAAGTAGTTTTTCATTGTCTTGACCACTTGAGAGGGTCGAAGGGTTCTTGGGTGCTCTCGAGGTCTAGGCAATGGAAAATCATGTTCATCTCTTTGTTGCATATGTGCTCTTTGTCTTTCTCTGTCAGGTCTTTCACTTTCAAATTTTGATCTGTCTCTACCCACATTGTGTGTAAAGCTTACCTCAAGTCTCTCTCTCTAGTTCTTTCCCTCTGGGTTTCATGAGTCTGGGATGATCCTACTCCTTGGAGGCCGTGGGAAACCTTAGACCTTGATGGAGGAAAAATCAATTCACTCTTCCAAGTATATGCATGCCTGTCATGATGTGTTACCAAGAACATTTTCTCTGACGTGTTATCTAGGTAGACAACTTTGCCTGGTGTCTCCGGATCCTTGAACTCATAGATGATGACTATGCCCAGTTGGCTAGGTTTATCTGGCTTGAATCTCCAAAAGGCTTCTTCTGTTTCTCTATTTAAGAATAATTCTATGATTTTGTTTTCTTAAGGGATCCAATCTGGAGTGATAACTCTCATCAAAACTGACTTACCTCTAGGAGTCTTAGGTTCTCGTCCTACATCTCCTCACTCTAGGTCTCCTATCTCACTCACAGGAATGATGTTTCCAAACTCATTTGTCCTTTCTGTTAAGTTGGTGATCACATACATGGTTCCTTCCTTATCAATGTATGAACCCTCTTCGAACTTGTCCACCGGGTGTTCAAGTCTGAAGGGTTGATCAAGATTTTTGAGTTGGACCACTGATCACCTGAAGCCATCCTCATAGATGCGAGCACCTAATCGGTTGGTCCGAATATATTCCAACTGTGCCTTATAGGGACCTTCTGCTATTTGTAGATAGGCAGTGCTTGAGCCATCTGCAGGTTTCCCCATGCTACATTTCTGAATCACTTGTGTCTGAACTTAGTAAGGATAACCACTTAGTTGTTGTGCCCAAGACTTAGTTGTATGGTTGACACTAGCCTCAGAAGATCTATTACTTTTTCTATCCTTGCCTATGTGTCTAGTAGATCTCAGGTTCATAAGCTTTGCCTTCTAGTCCCAAAATTCTCTTGTGTATTGCTCAAAATCCTTTGGAATCCCCTTGGGTTCCTAGTCCCACATGAGGGTCAATTTCAAATTATCCTATCTAAAAATCAATGCGTTATTCTTATAAAAAATAGTTGAGACCGTGCGGGATTCGAAACGAGCTTTCCAATGAGCTATAGCCTCAAAAATGGACTTTTGATGAAAAAGTTATGTCAAATTAGGCTCCTGGAGATCAAAACAGGGAAACAAAACCTTTTGGAAAAATCACGATTTTGTGTGAAAATCACAATTTTGGGGGTCTGACAATTGCGATGCTGAGAAACTGTAAAAATCATGATTTTATGAAATCATGAAAATCGCGATGTTGAGCACTCCCCAAAAAATACGATTTGGATTGAAAATCATGAAAAACACGATTTTGAGTGAGAATCATGAAAAACACAATTTTGAATGAAAATCATGAAAAACGCGATTTTGAATGAAAATCGTGAAAAACACGATTTTGAATTAAAATCATGAAAAATACAATTTTGAGAATGATAAGAAAAATGAAAATCGTGTTTTCTCAAAATTGTGTTTTTGCCATGAAAATTGTAATTTTGACTGAAAATCGTTTTTTCTCAAAATCGTGTCTTTGCCATGAAAATCACGATTTTGAGAATGACCAGAAAATCATGATTTTGATTGAAAATCATGTTTTTGCCTGAGAATCTTGTTTTCTCAAAAACATGTTTTTGGCCTGAAAATCACGATTTTGAGAATGATCAGAACATCGTGTTTTTGAAAAACTTAGAGAATCGCGATTTTGAGCACAACTAGAGAAACACAATTCTAAGAATGACCTTAGAATCGTGTTCTTTTTAGAAAGCTTTTAGGCAGGAAATAAAAAATCACGATTTTCAAAAAGTTTGAATTTTTCACAGAATTGCGATTTTCTGAGACTTTTGGCCGAAACTTTGAATTTCAACGTCAAGGCTTCCGCGACGAGCATAGGGTCATGGAAATCACAGAAATTTGCATGCAAAAGGACTTTGCCTCTCCCTCTCTCCTTCTTGCACACCCATGAATGAAAAATGAGGTGAAAATCTGAAAAATGGAGTGAAAAATGAAAAATTTCAGTGAAGATGAAGATGGAGGAAGATGGAGATGGTGATGATGATGAAGATGAAGAAGAAAAATAAAAACATTTACAAAAAATAACTATTTTTTACCTTCCAACATCACAAATCTACGATCTTACCATCACAACGCTCGTCCTCGAAGCTCTCTCCCCGGAAACGGTGCCAAAATTTGGTGTAGCTCAAGCGTAAGCACCACCTCCTTTACTTGTCAATCCGCGGAGATGTGAGGACTGGTATGAAGACCACAAGCAAGTGAAGGCACAAGTGCGTGAGTGAAAGCACACAAACATGCACACACATACACACATACACACACACGCACACAAGGTAAGATCAAAGAGAGGAACAATGGAAGGACTTCAATTATAGAAGAAATCTAATACAAGAGCTCCAATATCTAACAAGCTAACCTCAAAAATGAGCTCTCTAGCTCTTTTTATAGTTTTTTTGACTAGTTTTGGCCCTGTCCAGACCTAGTGTCTGGCCTAGTTAAAAATTAGGTTCCAAGGCTTATTTGAAGGCTCAAACGGAGTCTAAAAATTATGAAAATTGGTAGGATGATACTTCTAATGCTTCTCAAGCTCAAGGACTCCTTGGCTTGAACAAAATGGAGTTATAAAAATGTGAAATGGTATTTACAATGGCTTGTAGTGATGAAAATCACTATTTTTATAGGGATCTCTTCTGAAAATTTGACATGTACTTGGAGCTCCCTACATGCTCCTCCTCCTTGTTTGTCCACTTCTTTGATGCGCATCCATGCTTTGTGCTTGACTTTGAGTTAAAACAACCACTGAATGCTTGGTGTCATCACTTGTTTGCACTTGGTGCTTTCCCTTGGGCTCCTCAAGGTCAAAGAGAAGAGCTACATTGCCTGCCACATGGTTTGAGCAACTTGAGTCAATATAGAAGAGGTGTTCATCACCTTGTTTTGAAGTCATGTTCATAATCAGAAGGGAACTCTCTTGATCCTCTGTGTAATTGTTGTAGTCCTTTCTTGATTTGTATCCTCCTTTCTAGTTGTTATTGTAATTGTTGTTGTAGTTGTTGTAGCCTTGATTATGGTTGAACCTTCCTCTTGATTGTGTGTAGCCATCTCTTTGATATCCTCTTCCTCTCTGATTCTTGGAGTTCCTATAGCACTCATGTGTACTGTGATTACATAATCCACATATGTTGCATGGGGAAGAGTTGAAAAGTCTCCCCCTACCTTGCTTACCTCCTTTGCTCCTACCTCTTGAGTTCCTACCTCTTCCTGCATAGTTAGCTTGCAAAGTAGTACCTTCATCTTCAATCTTTTTGCTTTTTCCTTTCTCTTTAGACTTTCCTTTATCTATGTATAGGGTAGAAGAGTTGTTATCTCTTGATGAATCTCCATTTTTTTTGAGCTTGGCTTCATGGGTAAAGAGTTTTGAATGCTTCCCATTTGTCATCTTCCTTGATGCTATTGATCACTTTTCTCACTATTTGCTCCTCTTCAATCTCCTCTCCTATGATTGCCAATTGGTCAGCCACATCTTTGACTTTGGTCACATATTTTGAAACACTTTGCTTGGGTTGCTTCCTTTGAGTGCTAAATTCAATCCACAATTTATTCTTCCTAGCTTTTGTGTTGGAAGAAAATTATGAAGACAATGTATTCCAAGTCTCTTGAGATGTTTTACAATTGTTAATGTGTGGAGGAAGGAAGTCAGAGATAGAATTAAGTTTAACATGACCTTGCTAATGCATCTTTGGCACACCATGAGTTGAGTCTTTCAAGCTCCTCTCTTATAGGTTGTCCTTTGCTTCTGAACATGGGCATCTCCTCATCTCTTGATATGTATCCATAGAGACTCCTTCCTTGTAAGTATGTCTTCATCCTCAAGGACCGTGCTTGGTAGTTGTTCCTGTCCAATTTATCAATAAAACAAGGGAAACCATCTCCCATTTTACCTCAATTTGCTCTGATACCATTGTTGGGAAAGATGAATGGACACCTCAAGAAATGAGTTGGTACTACGAATCACTGCTTTGTACTTGCCCTCTTTCACCTTAGAGTTGTGTAGTAGCCCCCTTTAGCTTTCCAATGACACTAAATAAGTGCCTATGTACTTTGGAGATGATGCTTCAAACAATTAGATCAAAACATATAACTTTGCAACTAGCTAGTGACCAAAAACTTGCTATTTTGGTCTTGACACCTGCTCGATGTTTTGCTCAGTACTCACACTACAATAGCAATTAGAAAAATTCCTTCTGAGGGTATCTAGTTAGCTTATAGAGCTAATGTTTCCAAGTTAAATCACTTTAAAATTATTGACTATATGCATAGCAATCAATTTAACAATTGAAGCCTTACCCTTGACTTTTTAGGAGATGTGCATAGAATGACCAGTGACCATTTCGAGGCAATTTTCTCCCAAATGGCTGAATGAAATTCTTCAAACCCTGATAGCTTGTAGTAGACTTTGAGCTTGTTCAAACAAGCTATGTATCATTGAAAATTATGGAAGATCAAAGAGATAGGAGTAAGACAAGTACACTGTTCTGAGTGACAATGGCAGAGAAATCAACAGAGATACTTAATGATGTATATGTATTATGGAACATGATTTTACAAAATCATTGGCAAAGAAATGATGCCAAATGATAGTGAGGTGAGTGAGAAATGAAGTGTGCTACTCAACCTCTACTAATGATCAAATGAATGGCTCTCCAAGGGAGTGTGTCTGGCCACGACTTTTCCAAGTACTTTTATAGAGAGATTCTTCAATTTGAATTTGAAATTCAAATGCGCTTCCACCTAAAAGTTCTTCCTCTAAATGAGGATCTATTCTCTCATGAGAAAAAACTCGTACTTCCTTTATTCTCCTAACTCCACGAGTTTAGTGGCATTACAAGATTCTTGCAAGTCAAATGACTTTACAAAAGTTAATGGTAAAAGATCATAAGCAATGGATCATGTGGTCCTTCCAATGTTTGCACATAGCTTCTTCAATGCCCATCCAAGTGTGAAGGCTTGGCATTTGCACCAACACTTATTGTATCCAATATATTAGCACTCTTTAACCAATAGTGTAACCCTCACTAAAGGATCATTTTTGTCATAGTTCTAGGGTATCAACCTTCATTTTTGGCATATCATTTTGCACTTCAAATACTCAAATTATCCACATTGTAAAGGGTAAAGGGTAACTTTGCACTCTCCAAGGGGTTCATTTTTTTGGGTGCCACACCCCCAACATTGGCACACCATTTGGCACCAAGTGCCACATATTTTGTAACTCAATAATATTCGAAGAAGGATTTTAAGTGTATGTGCATTTGTGGGCTGGAGGCTAGTCTAAGCCCACCCATGAGCTTTCTCAAGTTCCTGAGCCTACTCTAAGACTAGCTTGGTGTGCAACAAGCTACCCTAAGCCCCCTCTCTATGTGGACTCGACTCATCTTTGGTGCCAAGGCTACTCTAAGCCTTCCATTTTTTCCAAATTTGTGGATATTTGCAAGTGGTATTTTTTGGACACAACTTATCTTTGGCATGTGTTATTTAACACTTTCAAAATACCATTTTTCCACTTGAATGCATAGGTGAACATGCTTTTTAGAATTTCTCCACATCCTCTCGTCAGAATGTGTTCTTCAACACTTGGCACTTATTTTTACCGATTTCAAGCACAAGTTCTATTGATCAAGCTTTCAAGATCATCCCCCAAGTTTATAATCTCTAAGAAAGAAGAAAGTTCTTCATCTATGGCAAGTTATGTACCTTCTTTTATGCCCATGTTCATGCTTAAGGAAGAACACTTAGATGACCAAAATTATAATATATGGAAAGATATTATGCATGCATAGTTGTACACAAATATTCTCCATGAAGTTGTAGATGGGGCAAAAACCAAACTAGATGGGGTCAAACATGTAAAGTCTTGGAATATTTGGAATGTCAACGACAAAAGAGCACTAGGTCAAATTCTCATAGCATGTGATGAATTGACAAAGGGTCACATCATTGCCTCTAAGACTTCTAAAGTAGCTTGGGATGCACTAGAAAGTCTATATGAAGGTAAAACTCCTTCAAAGATTTATGCTTTAGAGTCTGAGTTTCACAATCTCACTATTTGTCCTCAAGATACCATCACAAAAGTGATCGCACAATTTGAAGATTATCAAAGAAATCAAGCCCTTTGTGAATTAAAAAGCACAAGTGAAGAAGAATACTTTCATGAGTTTCAATAGCACAAAGTCCAAGTTTATCTTGGAGATAACAAGTGCATTTAGATCCAAGGAAGAGGAAAAGTTCAAGTCACAAACTTAGAAGGTGAGACCAAGTCACTCAAAGATATTCTTTATGTATCAAACCTTTGTAAGAACCTTCTCTCGGTGAACGCCACTATTAAGTGCAACATGGCACTGCAATTCGATCACAAAAAAGTTCAATTCATCAATTAAGAGTCCAAATAAGTGATAGCTCAAGGATTTGAAGATAAAGTTCTCTACAAGATTTCAAGTTTCATGGACAAGGACTCAAGCCTTAGCTTCTGGCACTTCAGATTCGGACACACCACTTGCTTAGAAAAGATCTCTTCAAGTCTTGTCAAGGGTTTACTTAGGATCGCACTTAACATACAATTTCTCCTTTGCCTATGGAAGCATCTATTTCTTCATCCAAACCCTTAGCATTAGTCCATGCCAATATTTTTGTACCTATGCATACACCTTCTATAAGTGGGTCAATTTTCTTCTTCTTGATAGTAAATGACTTCACTACATATAATTGGGTTTATCCACTAACGCATAAAGAGGATGCACTTTCCAAGTTATTAAGTACCAAGAAATGAAGGATACTCAACAAGTTATTGCTTTAAAGAAGATTCGAAGTGTGATCAAGAATGCCAAGACTATGCTTCATCAAAAGTAACTTCCACTAAATTTTTGGGGTGAAGTGTCCACACAGCAGTACAATTCTTAATAGAGGGTTCTCACATGTTTTGAAGAACCAAACTCCATTTGAGGCTTACTTTTAGAAAAAGATGAGTGTGATCTATTTTAGAGTCTTTGGTAGTGAGGCCTATGTTCAAGGCCTTGATGATGATAGGCCTAACCAATACATTTTCATCAAAATATTGTCAAAGCTTTGGAGGTTCCCACATACCACATGGAGTCATCATATGTATCTTTCATGGAGGTGATTTCGTCTAGTGAGATCTTGTTCCATTCTTGTACCTCATTGGTGGTGTGCCTATGGAGCATCCGCTTGATCCCTCTCGTGGACATATTATGAAATACTTGGCAATCACACATGGTTGATCCCACTTGGAAGCTATGGATTTCCACATGGATACTTCCTTTTTGACATGCGCATTGTTGGAAATGAAGTAGGCCCATAACAAATCTCAGAGGTCCCATAAGTCTAGATCTTCAATATAGATTCCATAGGTTTAGGATCTACAACATAAATTCTAGCAATCTTCCAATATTGACAAAACGTGAACATACCACATTTAATCATACAAATGATGAGACAAAGATAGAGAAAGATTAGAAAATGTGTGTAAAGTGTTACGTAAGCCACTGCTTACTCACATTATCATATATACAAATGTCAAATTACAATGTGGGAGCAAAACTATCAACCACTCTATGTGAACAGAAATAGATGGATGAGTGAATGTACAAATGTAACAAACATATTCAGATGTATGGACAGAAATATGAATATATATGAGATGTGTGACCTAATAGGTTCTAGAAGAGTGAATATGAGTGACAGAAAGAGGAAGGATCAGTTGGAAACTGATATTCAGCAAAACCTAATCCGATTTTAGGCTATGGAAGACCCTAAATCAGATGTGTGTGTGAAAGATCACATACTTACAGAATTAGCAAAGAATGCTAACATGTTGCTGTCAGAAATCCTCATACTCATGTGAACACACCTTCTCTAACACCTCATCCGAATGCATGTAGCAAGCATGTACTGAGTCTCCTTTAGATATGCCGAATAGGACTCCTCCTGATATGGATGCCATTGCCTCCATAAACTCCAAGCAGTACCTATGTGCATAAAGAGAATATGTACCTGAATTCTTAACATAAGATGCAAATCTTATGTTAACCTCCATCCAATGTCTTTGAAGTACACCGAAATCTTCATGTAGAAGACAATCTTCAAATACATTATGTAGATGACTGATCCACACCACCAAGCTACTGATGGGCAAGTCCTCTCCATAAGAAAGAGTGTGAGCACACTCTTCTCCAAGAAGAACTCCATAGCTTCTCCTCAACATGCTTCTAGATTGCACCATGGCTGCCCCATGTGTGCTGGAGCACCACCTCTAATGAGGGACCAAAAACTGGCGTTACCAATTGGTGTGTGATGAATCAACAATGAGCCAAAGCTCTTCTTATATAGTTTTGTTTGTCCCTTCAAAAACACTCTAAAAGATTTTGAATAAAGCAAGCTATGATCGCTACGAAAAAAAATGCTATCACTGTATGTGAAAATCTCTTTGCCGTCCGTTGTCCATTTTATTTCCCAAAAGCATGTTAAAAAACAATTAGCGCTCTCGTTGTGCTGCCGACGGGTATTGATCTCGGGTCGGTTTGATGGGATTCAATTGTCTTATCCATGCCGTTGGGTGTTGTTGCTTGAAGTGGGACTAATACGAAATTCTATTCATGCTATAAACTCTGGACAAATTTGACTATATCACACATGGGATATTGATAACTTGACCTTTTGGGACATTGTTTTCCAACAATCCCCCCTTCAATGTCACAATGGTACAAACTGGACTTCATTCCTCTGCAAATTTCATAAGCTTCAGACTTGTACTCCCCAAATTGAACTTTAAACCTTTTCTTCAAAAGTCTTCTTCAAAACTGAATTTGACTTTCCTTCAAACGTCAAACACCTGAACTTGCTGAATATGAACCATAATACTTGAGAAAATATGCAAATTAGATATCCAATAGTGTACACATCAAGCAATCACTGCTTGACAACATATACAGCATGAACTGACTTTGAACCTGCTATCTCCTGTCTTCTCAAACATGAAAACATACACTAGGATCCACATATTTGCATTTACCTTACGAAAGCTTTCTCAATGTACTTCTGTTGTGTCATGTAAATTACACTAAACAAAATCAAGAACTGAATCCTGGAACCTGTGACTGATAACTCACAACTTAGTGTATTATGAACACTAGCTGGTTCATTTCTTACTGTACTCAAGTCAACTCAACTCATATGTTTTTCTTTTTGTAAGTTTTTCCTTTTGAGTTTTTTCCCTATCATCTTCAAAATTATCATGTAGTTTTTCTTTCCCTCCCTCTCTCCCATCTCACATATTTCAAATAGAAGTGCTTTTTAGCATTATTTTCCTTCATCATTAAACATGTTTAATTTCCCTCATTTTTATGTTGTTTATTTCTATTCTTAAATAACCTTTCTCCAAATACTTATATTCACTTTAGTGCATATAATTATCTATAAGTTCAAATCAACTTCCTAGTGATGTTTTCCACACTAGTACGAAATCCATGCATGTTTTGATTTTGTTGATCATCTCTCAGGATAGTGGGAGAAACATGCCTTACTTTCCATGAAGGGACCTTAAAACCATAGTAATCAATTCCAAATTATAAAGCTCATGTATAATGCCATAATTCCATTCACCTTTGGGTGAGAGTATTGTCCCCTTCTCTACATATGGACATGATAAACACTTCAAATGATGGCAACTTAAAGCTAAGTAGAAATTCCATTAGTGCACCAATTCTAACTTCAATAGAAGAGAGTGAAGCTTTCCCTTTGTTTCTAGCAGACTCAATATCTATCAATTTTCATTTGAAAGTTGGGAATTGGGAGCTTGTACATCAATGCATGTATTCTTGTGAATGTTTGTAACCTTACATCTTCCATCTCACCGATTTTCTGTGTGATCCATTGTCCAAGGTTGTAAAGAAGAAGAGAAGGACATATTGTGCACCTTTAGAGGTCAAATGAAAGCAAAGAAATCTCATCTCATCAGCATATTTCAAATTCCTTTCAAATCAAAGAAATCCATACAACAGTAGCCATCTTGAGCTTCATTCCAAACTTCCCATCTGTGCAATCTATTGACTTGTGTTGTAAGTTACCAAAGAACAAAGTTGCTTCTCCACTTAGGATGAACACCTATAGAGATCTCAATGGCAATTCACCAAATAGTTCATGAGGCATCGATTTTTGGGCCCACAACAAGCAGAAAGGGAGAGGAGTAGCCTATCCAAATTTCACACATAGAATATCGAGTAGACTCTCTAGATCAATGATTGTTCTGATCAAGTTTGGGCCATAGTAGTGTGGAGCTGAAGAGGAAAGGCACATGATGAAGAGACAAAAAGATCCCAATTTTCATGAGTTGCTTCATTGAGGGATGCACCAAGACAACACATATGTACAAGGATGCTACATCATTGAGCAATAACAAAGAATGAGTGAAGCCTGATGGCACTTGGTGTGTGCCATGATAAATTCAAGGTGATACTATGAGGCATTAGGCAAAGATGTCGAGGTTGAATACCATTATCATCCACCATCTACATTATGTCTGAGATACACACACACACATACAAAGACACAGATGTGAGGAGATGGTTTGGATTAGTCCATAGATGAGATGGTGTTGCACAAAACCTGCTCTACACCTATCAAGTTGACTTCAAGGATGCTCTCCACAATAATGTATTTAAACCCACTATGTGCTTTGGAAAATCATTCCCAAAATCTTGTACCAAAACATATAACTTGCATGTATTAGAAATGTGAAGAGCCCTTCTATTTTGGGAATAGAAGTACTCAGAGTTTTGCTCAAAGCTCACAACTTGGTACAAATTGACCAGAGAGCTTTTGCACACATCTAACTCAAGTGTATAGCTAACTAAAACAAGTCGTTTCATGAATCTAGAGGCACTATACACTAAGAAATAAGTTTAGCAAGATGATGTGCAAACATAGTCAATTTCATCAATTCATATCTCAAGATTGGCTGAACCAAAACGAATGAAACTTTGTTGCTATAAAGTGCACAATTTACTTTAACTATAACTTAATTCATGCAAATGATCAACTACACATAGAGAAATCATTTCTGCGAGATCACTAAAATATGGAAATGCAACAAAGAACAGTAGACAAAAATGAGCATGAAGAATTGTATCAAATTATGTATGCTAATGAACATATGATACAAGGGAAGTGCATTGGACTACTCGTACATATGTTGAGCTCAAGCTGCTCAATGATGTAGCTTCAATCCTCTTAGAATGGCTCACTTGCCCCACGACTAAACCACCTCTATTGATACTCATTTCTTGAGTTCAAATTTTGAATTTCCCTCACCTAAATGTGTTCCTACACTTTAAGGCTGATTGATTTGATTCTTTCGACCAACCAAGTCATGGCTTTAGCTCCTAACTTCACGAGATTCCTTATTCTATTTTGTTTTACACTTATCCATGGTAAATACCTCTAAATTAGCAAGGAGATATTCATATGTGATCCTCTATGTGAATTTGATGAGTATCCTTTGAGACAATAGCTAAGTATTTAGGGTTGCCATTTGTACCAAAAGCTCCCCCTCAAGCCTAAGATGTTTGAGTCTTCAGTCCTTCATGATTTCCTACAAACTAATCATTGATTTGAATCTATTCAATTTGCTTCCATCCAATGCCTTTGTCATCATATTTGCACATTGTTGATGTGTGGATACATATGAGAGCCGTATCTAATTACTCATTATCTTTTCTCTCACATAATGGTAGTGAACTTCAATGTGTTTGGTCCTGGCATGATAGATAGGATTACTAGCAAGATCCAATGAACTCATGTTGCTCCAAATATGTGTGGAGTTGAAGTATCCAACCCTAAATCAGAGTATAGGGTCCTTATCCACATAGCTTCTTGAGTAGCATTTGCTATTCCTCTATATTCAGCTTCAATTGATGAAAGAGAAACTGTAGGTTGCATCTTTGATGACCAAGAAATAAATTTTGTTCCTGCAAAAGTGAGATGTCCTGATGTGCTTCTCCTATCATCTTTTGAACCTACCCAATCTGCATCCGAGAATAACTTGACATCTAAATCATAGGTATAAGGGTAGTATAACCCTTCATTAATTCTGCCCTCCAAATACTTTAAGATTCTTTTAGCTGCTTCCATGTGAGGCTTACTTAGAGTGTGCATGAATTGACTTAGCACACTAACTCCATAGCAAATATCTATTCTAGTTAGAGTAGCATAGTTCAAGGTTCCAACAAGACTTTGGTAACTAGTCACATCGTCAATTAGTTCACCTTCATGAGCACTTAGCTTTTGATTTACCTCCAGTGGTGTACCTACAACCTTTGTATTTTCCATCTTGAATTTGGAGATCATATCTCCAATGTACTTTCTCTGAGTTAGGAACATACCTCTTCTTTTCTATACCACTTCCAAACCTAGGAAATAAGTGAGTAGGCCAAGATCACTCATCTTGAACTCTTCTTTCATTTGAGCTTTGATTCTTTTGATTCCATTTGGATCATTACCTGATGATTTATATCTTCCACATATACACAGAGGTATATGACCTCTGAATAGTTCCTCTTTATGAAGAGGGAAGGATCTACCTTGCTAACCATAAATCCTTTATCCTACAAGTAAGTAACCAATCTATGATTCCAAGCTCTAAGAGCTAGATTCAAGCCATACAATGCTTTCTTAAACCGGCATACATGTTCTGGATATGATTTATCTTCAAAGCCAAGAGGTTGAGCCATGTATACCTCCTTTGAAATCCAACCATTAAGGAAAGCATTTTTTACATCCATTTGGTGCATATGCCAATTTTTAGAAGATGCTGCACTCATGAGTACTCTAATAGTAAGCATCTTTTCCACAGGTGAGAATGTCTCTTCATAATCTATACCTTGGGTTTGAGAAAACCCTTTAGCCACAAGCCTTGCTTTGTATCTGTTAATTGATCCATCAGAATTCTTCTTTACCTTGTAGATCCATCTTTATCCAATGATCTTCATGGATGGTTTGTTGGGAACCAATTTCCAAGTATGAATCTCTTGAAGAGCTTCTATCTCTTCTTCCACGAAATCTCTCCATTTTGGTTTCTTCTTGGCCTCTTCATATGTTGATGGTTCTTCTAAGTTTGTATCCTCAGCAATATAAATTGAATGCTTAGTGACCAACGATGTGTCATAACCATACCTTTCTAGCCTCCTTTTTTCTCTAGTAGATCTTCTTATAGTTGATTGAGATGATTCTGCTACATCTCTCATTTCCTGCACCTTAGCTTTGCCTTTGGAGTTCCAAGAATTGATCTCTCTTCTAGGAGTCTTTTGATCATCATCAGAATCACTTGAGTCTTCATGTATATGCTCATTCTTCTTTGTCAATGTTGGAAAGTCGTCCTCTAGGTCATAGGGAAGTTTGATTTTCCTGCAATTAGCTTCAAACCAAGATTTGTTTTCATAAAAAAAAACATTTCTACTAACAATGAAACCTTTATTACTTAAATACTATAGCCTTTTTTATTAAGATCATAGCCAATGAATATACACTTCTCTGCCTTTGGAGTCAATTTGACTCTGATTTATAAAGGTATGTGTGCATATGTTATGCACCCAAAGATCCTGCAATGGTCAAGGCTAGGTGTTCTTCCATTCCATGTTTCATAAGGTGTCATCTCATCCAATGCTTTTGATGGGAGTCTATTGATCAGATAGGTGGTTGTGGATATACCCTCTACCCATAGTTAATTGGTCAACTTCGTCTCATTTAGCATTGACCTCACAGCCTCCACTATGGTTTTATTCCTCCTTTCTGCCTCTCCATTTTTCTCTAGATCATACCTGATTGTAATCTCTCTTTTGATTCCTCTCTTTGCTTGACTTTTGTATGTGTGTTCACGCCATTTGATCTCATAGATTATTTATGCAAGTGATAAAAACATCTAAAATCTCCCCATCTACAAACCTTTCTACTACTATCCAATTCTCCAAGCTTTGAAATTGTGTCTGATTACGAGTTTCATATTGATTTCTCAATATGTTCCATGCTTCATAAGCCTTGTTAATATGTTGAATGAGAGTCAGAACACTATCGGTAGTACTTGTAACTAGAGCACAAAGTGCATCTGTGTTACTACATTTCCAAGCACATGGAAGATTAGCATCAAGAGGAATCATTCGACCAAGATTATTTGGATCAATTTTGCAACTCATGATTAGTCCCAAGAACAATCTCTGGAAGCTCATATGAATCAAGGATAAAAATGGTTTTAAATTTCCAAAGAATGTAATTTTTAACATCAAGATTACCATTCGTGAAGGCTGGTGGTTGTGTCTGCAACATTGGAATGACTAACATCATTGCTTCTCCTACTTGTGCTCCACCTACTCCTATTGATGAACCACCTTGATTCCTAATTGTAGATGATGACACACTGCTTGACATCTTCTCTCTTTTGTTGTTAAAGTGTATGTAGCGTCTACGTTTGTCCTTTTGAATCTCTTAGATCCACTTGAGCTCTGATACCATGTAAAAAATAATAGCACAATGGAATAGACTAATAGATACAATTGATAAAAAAAATGCAGACAAAGAGAGATATAGATTGAGAGATAAAAAACTCAAACGATCAAATTGCCAAGAGTAATGCAAGTACAAAGATGGTGATATTTACATATTCTCTCCCAATATGGAGCTCAGATGGTGATCTAGATAGACTCTAGATGAAGGGCTCACTAGTGTGCAATGTTGCATAGAGCTACACATGGGCCATGCTTATACAACATTTACAATGGGAGTTGGTATAGATAAACATAGTCAAAAGAGACAAAATAGCCAAAAATATATATAATCTGACAAAATATCCATGACCAAAAGTCCTAACATCTTGGCCCTATTGGCTGGGGGGATAGGTCTCTTGGACCTTGCACAAGAGGAAGAAGCTACAACAATACAAATTTCAGCCAACACAACTCAGAGGACAACAAGGACAACTCAAATGACAACACACATGGAAGAGGTCGAGGAAGAAATAGAGGAAGAGGTCGAGGTTCATACAATCCTCATAAAGGTATAACATGTTATCATTGTGGTAAACTAGGACACTATGCAAATGATTGTTGGAAAAAGAATGGAAGGCTGAATGGAGGCAACCAAAGGAGCCAAAATAACTATGCGAGTACATCAAGTGAAGGAGACAAGCAAACCATGCTTGCCATGAAGCATGACTACAACAACTTGAGAAGTGATGATCAAAAATGGTTCATAGATTCAGGTTGCAGCAACCATATGACATGCCAAGGAGATTTATTCACAAAGCTACAAGCTCCAAGTGGAAAAGGATGTGTGGAGACCGGCGATGAAACTCAACACGCAATTGAGCATGTTGGAGATATCAAGCTTGGAGATAAGAAGGTATTGGCTGATGTTCTTCATGTTCCTACTATTGCAAAGAATTTGATTTCAGTAGGACAAATGGTAGAGAAAGGATATCATGTTATCTTCAATGAAAAAGGCTGCTTTATAAAGAATCCAAAAGAAGGATTCAAGGTCATTGCTCAAGGAAGGAAAGAAGGTAGGATGTTCACCTTGGACATTCAACAATCACATGGAAAGGTGATGTATATTCAGTTTGGAAACAAGAGGATTGTTGAAATCGACTTGTGGCACAAAAGGTTTGGACATATCAACATTCCCAAGCTCAAGGACATGAGCAACCATGAAGTGGTAAGAGGTCTTCCAAGATTCAATGATGCTGGACTACATGAGTTTTGTGAAGCATGCCAACTAGGAAAGCAAACTCGACAACCATTCAAGAAGAGCAACTATGTGGCAAGGAATGTCCTCAACTTGATACACACGGATGTATGGGGACCATCACAACAACCATCAGTGGCTGGTAATAGATATTTTGTCACTTTTATCGATGATCATTCAAGAAAAGTATGGATGTTTTGCATAAAACAAAAATCAGATGTGTTCTCCATTTTCAAGAGATTTAAAGCACAGGTAGAAAAGGAAATAGGACGCTACATAAAGACCTTGAGGTCCGATGGAGGAGGAGAATATTTCTCCAAATAATTTTCATATTTTCTTTATGAAAATGGCATCAAGAGACAATTTACATGTAGGTACACACCTCAACAAAATGGAATAGCTGAAAGGAAAAATCGACATATCACAGAAGTTGCAAGATGCATGCTCAACGAGATGAAGATGCCACTAAACTATTGGGCTGAAGCAACTAGTACGGCCGTTTATTTGATGAACAAGTCCACAACGGCTGGAGTGCATAATCTAACTCCCGAGGAGGTTTATTCCGCTAAGAAACCTGACCTTACACATCTCAAAGTTTTTGGATATGTGTGTTATGTTCACATCCCTCAAGAACTAAGGACAAAGATGGAGGCAAAGTCAGAAAAATGTATTTTCATTGGATATTCATCGGAGCAAAAGGGATACAGGTGCTACAATCCAGTGACAAAAGAGCTACGAGTCTCATGAGATGTGGTATTTTATGATCTAAGACCATGGTTTGGAGACAAAGGGAAAGAGAAGATTCTTGAAGAAAATTGCGAAGATGATGGAGGTGCTGTCCAAGAAGAATTTCAGCAAACAAGCACTCAAATGTCAGGTCCAGAAGCTTCTACATCACTTAGAGAAAGCTCAACATGGAACGAGAGACTAAGGAGTCATTCCTCATCACCAACATCATGTTATGAAAGATCTAAAGCTGAAAGTGCTGCCCAAAATAGTGATTCAAATGCAAGTGAAGAAGAGTATGAAGAGGTGATCACACCAAAGGTAAAGTTGAACCGGTTGAAGAAGCAATATTCAAAAGAAAATGAAAGGAGGTCTTCGAGAGCAAGGTATCCAATTCAAAGTCTGAGCTATGATAGTTTTATTGCAAAGCATTTTGCATATATGACACAGGTGGTCAAAGACAAAGAACCGGATGCATATGAAGAAGCATGTACACAAAAAGTATGGCAAGAAGCTATGCAAGAAGAGATGAAAGCTCTCAAGGACAATCACACATGGGAGCTAGTTCCAAAGGATGAAGGTATGAAGATTGTTCCAAATAAATGGGTGTTTAAAATAAAGAGAAATGCTGATGGTTCTCTAGCAAGGCATAAAGTTAGACTAGTAGCAAAAGGATTCAAGCAAACTCACGGCATTGACTATGAAGATACTTTCAGCCCGGTTGCAAAGATGGGAACAATTAGAACCTTGATTGCAGTGAGTGCAGCAAGGAGATGGCCATTATATCAACTTGACATAAAAAATGCTTTTCTCAATGGTGAACTTCAAGAAGAGGTACACATGAGTCAACCGATTGGATTTGAAGATAGAAAGCATCCAAATTTTGTTTGTAGATTGAAGAAAGTTTTGTATGAGCTAAAGCAAGCACCACGTGCTTGGAATCAAAGATTGGTCGAGTACCTCACAAGGTGTGGGTATAGTCCAACTAATGCAGATCCCTCTCTCAACATGAAGAAAGAAGAAGGCAAGCAGGTATATATTTGCATATATGTTGATGATCTCATCATAACAAGAAGTAATGTTACAGGAATACAAGAGATCAAAAGGAAACTCGGTAAGGAGTTTAAAATTTCATATCTTGGTGAGCTGAAATACTTTTTAGGCATTGAGATAGTCTACGGGAAAGATGGCATTTACTTGATGCAAAGAAAGTACCTGTTGGATGTTCTTTTCAGATTTGGAATGAGTGAATGCAAACCACTCACTCAACCTATGGACACAAATGTGAAGCTATGCTCAAATGATGGAGAGAAGTTACATGATGTAACTACATACAGGAGTATTATAGGTTCATTGATCTATGCTACGATCACAAGACCAGATTTGTGTTATATTGTTGGAGTTCTTTCTCAATTTATGCAAGCTCCAACAAGTGAACATTTAAATTCAGCCAAATGAGTGCTAAGATATGTGAAGCACACAGTCAATCATGCCTTGTTTTATAGATATGATGAAGAATTGCAGGTAAAGGGCTTCAGTGATGTTGATTGGGCTAGTTCGAAGGAAGATAGAAGATCCACTTCTGGTTATGTGTTCATGATAGGTAGCAAACCTATCACATGGAGCTCAAAGAAGCAACCTACTATTGCACTATCATCAACAGAAGCTGAATATAGAGGATTAGCCTTTGCAACTTGTGAAGCTATGTGGATTAAGAAGCTCTTGGCTGATCTTGATGTGTAGGTGGAGACCATTCCAATTTATGGTGACAACATGTCAAGCATTCACTTGACAAACAATCCAATGTTTCATGCACGAAGAAAGCACACAGAAGTGCATTATCATTATGTTCGAGAAAAAGTTTTGAGCAAGGATGTGGATATAAACTTCATTGGAACTAATGACCAGGTTGTAGACATGTTTACAAAGTTCTTAGATGCTTCTAAGCTAAATAGGTTCAAGGATGACATCAACTTGCAGGATATGGCTGAAGGTGCAAGCTCACATGTGAGCTTGAGGGGGAGTGTTAAAAATAAAGAAGTAAGCTCGTATATATTTTTGCAAAAAGGTTTTTCTTCAAGTAGAAGGAAAATACAAAAATGAAAAATGGAAGCATTTACTTCGGCAAGTAGTGGAGGCTAAAAGAGAATCAATCAAAAGAGAATCAAATCCAAAAACTGAACTGTAAGAGAAGTGGTTGTCCAAAGTAGTGGAGAAATGATGGAGAAGACCTCTCAAACTGATCATGAGAGATTTTGGTCACTTGGCTATAAAAGAGGCAAAGGAGGAAACTCAAGAATAGAGGAAGAAGGTGTGGAAGTCCCCTTGTAGCTAGTTCATTTGGTTTGCATCATTTCGTTCAGTTCACTCTCATAGAGTATGTCCAGCCGCACACCCATTTTTGGGTAGTCTACTTGTGAGAGTCATATCTCTCAATATGTATATCCAATTTTAGTGTTTAAACATTCGTTGGAAAGATTATCTTGAGTACTTCCTCTATGTAGAACAGTTTTATCGAATTCTTTATGCTCTGTGAGTTATTCAGGTTTTAGTGAAGTCCAGTTTTCAGCCTTACTGAGTGGACAGGTAGCCTGTTTTGAATCAAAGAGTTGTGAACTCAAATCTACTCCAAATTTAGTGTTTGATAGCTCATTTGAAAGCTATAGGTGTCTAGTTTGAGTGATCAAAGTTTCCAGATCATTGCATTTTTCAGTTGGTACCAGTTTTCATTTGAAGGTTCAGTTGTTGGCAAAAGTCTTGATCCTGAGAAGGTCTTCTACACTTTCCGCTGCGAATAGGAGAGGAATTCTCCAACAGTATGTGCATCTTCAAAATATCTACCTAAGTGGGCCTACATCATTGAGGATCGAGATTCTTCTAATGTAATTATAACATTAAGTAGTTTTAGAGATCTCTTCCAAGCCTTTTAAGCCTCGAAAAAATAGGCTAAAAGTAGTATTTTCTCCAATGAAAGAGGGCCAAAGTTACATCTCCCTCCATTTTTGGAAGACATAAAAAACTAGAAAAATAAATAGAATACTGTTTTCTTGCATGTTGTGTCGCATAAAATACTATATTTGGCCAAATCACAATAATGAAAGATAACATCTCCTCCCTAGTGTAGTAATAAAATATAATATCTTGTCTTGTGCCCAGTAAAGAAAAAATATATATTATTTGAGTTAGAGCGTAGGAATAAAGTATTAATTCAAAAATGCTGAGGGGGAATAAAGTATGGTATCTATTAGATTTGAATGGAATTATAAATTATATCTCATGTTAGTGAAATTGATATGAGAGTGATTGCCCAAACATTTCTATATAAGGCCACTTGCTTTTCATAATATCAAGCTATCATGACAAATTGATATCGAGGCATCAAGATATAAAATTTTGGAACCTACCTCTATATGTTTACAACCAAATATGTTTTACAACCAGCTGCATACAAGCATGCCTATTGAAGTGTTTATTGACCTATTTAGAGGATGCCATGTATGTGTTACTCCAATCACACTTACTTACAAGGTTACTAATGAAGAAGAACTTTTTCAATTTATTTATAGTGTGTGGGATAGTGTTTCATTCGAGAATGTTATCTGTGAGGTGGTAATCCATATGATAGTAGCCAAGTGCATGATTTCCTCTTATAACTTTATATCCACAGTCTCTTATAATCATACTAGGCTAATAGAAAATGAGATTGTTCCGATGGATTTACAAGAGAGCCCCCAAAATCTTATTTAGATAGAAATGTTGTCTAGTGAACTGTGTTGTAAAATCTCTCTTAGTGAAATTTGTACTTTAGAACAAATTCATCACGACATCAATTTAGATATTTTAAATGACAAAAGATACTACTTCATACATGATGCATGTATGCATGTATGTATGTATGTATGTATGTATGTATGTATGTATGTATGTATGTATGTATGCATGCATGTATGCATGTATGTATGTATGTATGTATGTATGTATGTATGTATGTATGTATGTATGTATGTATGTATGTATGTATGTATGTATGTATGTATGTATGCATGTATGCATGTATGCATGTATGCATGTATGCATGTATGCATGTATGCATGTATGCATGTATGCATGTATGCATGCATTTATGCATGCATGCATTTATGCATGCATTTATGCATGCATTTATGCATGCATTTATGCATGCATTTATGCATGCATGCATGTATGCATGCATGCGTGTATGTGTGCATGTGTGTATGTGTGTATGTGTGTATGTGTGTATGTATGTATGTATGTATGTATGTATGTATGTATGTATGTATGTATGTGTCTTATGTATGTATGTATGTATGTACCATCCCAAAACATGATGGATAGGTCACATGGTGGAGCGTGGTCAACCATGTGAGCCGTCCTCCAATCATGTAAAAGAGAGATTCCTTAGAATTGAGTAGATAGGCAAGTTATCTATCTGATGTTTTTCAAATAAACAAATAAGAATAAGTATCATGGAGAAGTTGAGTGGTATGAGTATATCAAAGTCTTCTATGAAGTGTTAAAATTATAGCTCCAAATAGTAGTAGCATGAAATCTGTCAAAATAAAACAAAAAGTGTTAGAAACTATTAGGAAAGACAAAATTGCTTATAAAGCGTTCCTCATAAAGATAGAGGTAGGGTCTTTTTAGACATTTAGTAGTTGCATGAACTCTGTCAAAATAAAACAAAAAGTGTTAGTAACTATTAGCAAAGACAAAAACATCCCTCATAAAGATAGAGACAAGGGTTCTTTAGACCTTTGATTAGTAAGATATTCATAATAATGATGATGCACAACCCTCTACCAAAGGGGAACTCAAAGAAATAACAATGAATGTAGGTTAGCATAAATGA
>CM035414.1:100929024-100946524 GCA_020310875.1 Ceratopteris richardii | reverse complement strand
ATACAGTAGTAAAAGCATAGTGAACTCTCAAAACACCCTTGATTCCCATTATCAAATTTCATGTTTTCCAAGTTACATGTTTGCAATGCTATACTATGATGGATCTTTCAAGAAATAGCTCTGTAATGCTTATGGTCCTGCAAACTTAAATGATTATCAATAATATAAGGGTAGATATGTCAAGAGAAAGGAGATAAAGAAGATAGCTCAGTCACATGCTCTCACACTCAAAGAGGATCACACACATATTGAGGCAAGGAAGAATGATCTTATTCTTATAATTCTAAGACATAAAAGGAAAATACAAGAATGACCTAAAACAATAATACAACTAGTGCAATATATAAAGAACAATATATAAGGAAAATTCTAATGTCCATGAATGAGTGAGTTGGCAAGAAACAAATGTGTCATCACTCTCAATAGATAAATCTAGTAAATCTCACTAAAGTATCCCTGACATACACCAGCGTGACCACTATACATCTTAAAAAAATGAAAAAGTGATACATATCATCCTCGATCATCACAAGTTGAGTTTGATATTCAACACTTCCCCCCAAGCTCAATGTCATGTCCTGTAATCCAAGCATATTCCGAAACTTCTTCAACTTCTCTACTCCAAGTGCTTTAGTTAAAATATCAGCAACTTTCTCAACTGTCCTCACATAAACAAGATCAATATTATCTACTAATACATTTTCTCTGATGAAGTGATCATGTACCTTGATATGCTTTTTCGTCGCATGAAAAACATGATCTCGTGCTAACTCAATAGTGCTAAGATTATCACAATAATGATGATAGGCTTTTGCACTTCCACACCTAAATCTGCAAGTAGCATCTCTAACCATGAAGCTTTGTCTACTTCCATTGCAACACATCTTGTACCTTGGCCTTGCCTTTGGAGTTCCATGAATGAATTTCCCTCCTAGGAGTCTTTTGATCATCTTCAAAATCCCTTGATGCTTCAAATATATGTGTATTCTTGCTTAAGAGTGTTGGGAAGTCTTCCTCTAGATCATATGGTAGCTTAATCTTCCTACAATCATCTTCAAACAATGATTTCTTCTCATCAAACACAACATCTCAGCTAACTATAAAACCTTTGTTGCTAGGAATATATAGTCTATAACCTTTTTTATTAAGGTCATAGCCTGTAAATACACACTTCTCTACCTTAGGGTCTAATTTACCTATGATTTGTGTATACATGGCAGAGGATTGGTTACCTTTCTAATTCTCACCTTTCTTCATGATTTTGGCCTCATGAGTGAAGAATTACCTCATGACAGTGTTGAAGTCTCGCAGTTGCATACCCATGTAGAGTTCCATGGCAGTGGTGAAAGCATTCCACATTTCATTGATGAATTGTCTCACAATTTGCTCTTCATTAATGATTTCTCCAATGCTCCCAATTTGGTTAGCAATGGCCATCTTGGTGGAAAAAACAATCAAACTTTGTTTGGGCATATTCTTGAGTGTTGTGAACTTCATCCACAACTAGTTCTTCCTAGCTTTAGTACTCAACGAGAAGAATGCTTCCAAGACATTCCAAGTCTCTTGAAAGGTCTTACAATTCCTAATATGAGGGAGTAAGAAGTCAAAGATAGAGGTTAGAATATATGACCTTTCCAAATCATCCTTTGCACACCATATGTTTAACCTTTCTTACTCTTCTTTTGTTGGTTGACCTTTTTTTCTGAGCATAGACATCAACTCATCTCCTAAGATGTATCTATAAATGTTTCTCCCTTGCAATTAAGCCTCCATCTTTAGAGATTACGTTGACAAGTTGCGTCGATCCAATTTTTCAATTGATGAGGGGAATCCATCACCCATAATGTCCAATCTATGACTATGCTCTAATACCACTATGAGGAGTGATGGTAAATGCTCTAATACCACTAGAAAGTCTTTACCCGACTCTTCAAAACCTTTTGATTTTTTAGTATAGGGATTTTCATGCAAATCACCATTTAGAAGGGTTGTTTTGATATCTAACTAGTATACATTCCATCCAAAAATTTCAACAAGGGAAAGAACTATATGCACTATGGAAGTAGATGCAAATATTTAATCATAATCAATATCTTCCTTTTATGCATAACCTTTAACTACTAGTTTGGCATGCATCAATATTAAAGAAATAGCTTTTGATCAAGCAACATTAAATGCAATTTCTAAAAATCCTTGGGTTTTTTATTCTAGATCTCTTGAGCATATGGCAGATTGCAAGAAGATCTTTTCTACCCTAACTAACTCTATAGGAAGAAGGGTGGTCATAGAAAATGGTCATCACTTGGATGTTATACGTATTGGAGAAGGTAACTTAAAGTCAAGAGCAAGAGAAATTTTATAATTTAAAATATTCTTTACGTTCCAAAAATGAAGAAGAATTTGTTGTTCATTTCTACTTTCTTATCTGATGGTTATAAAGTCATTGTTTAAGAAGATTCATGCTAGATCCTCTTACCTAATGTGGAGCATTATCTTTTACAAGGTGAAAATAGAAGTGGGATGTTTGTTTTGTCCAAAATTAGTCATGCTGATGTTGCTAGGACTTCTATAGAATAACATGAAGTTATGGCATGCTAGATTTTGCAATATCAAGAAGACAGCTCTCAAGTACATTGAAGATCAAAAAAATGGTGAAGAGTTTATCCACTTTTGCTTTACTAAATGATGCAAAATCTTCTTAAGGATGTTTTGAAGGAATGCATCAAAAGCTATCATTCAAGAGCATGGATACATCACTGCTACCAAAAAGTTGTAGATCATACATTTAGATGTTAATGGACTTATGAGGGCTTATTCCATTCAAGGATTTAGGTATTTTGTAACATTCATCAATAAATTTTCGAGATATACTTAGGGTTATGGTTTAAAAGTAAAAGCAGAAGTGCTTCCTACTTTTAAGAAGTTCTTACTATGGTTGAAAATAAAATTCAGTCTAAAATTAAAATTTGAGGAATGATAGAGCAGAAGAGTACATGTCAAAAGACTTTAAGTCATTTCTTAAAGACAAAGATATTTCTTAACAACTCACTATTGCATATACATTGGAACAGAATGGTGTTGTAGTGAGAAAGAATTGAACACTTGTTGAAATGATGCATAGTATGATATCCTCTAAGAAACTTTCGCCTAAATTTTGGTTTGATGTAGTACATACAACTATTCACATTCTTATTAGATCTTCCACAAAAGCTTTAAAGTTCATCATAAGTTACGAAGCTTATTATGGTAAGAAGCCGAATGTGAGTTACTTTAAAGTTTTCAGACCTCCAACCTATGTTCATATTGAAAAGAAGAATCATGGTAAGTTCAATATTAAATCCATCACAATAGTTTTCATTGGTTATGCCATTGAAAGCAAAGGAGATAAATCCTATATACCGAAACAGGTAATATCCTACTCTCACGCAATCTTTATGTTGCAAAAAGTCAAATTTATAATAAACATGTAGAAATTCTAGATTTTATTAACATAGATGATTAAACATTTTTTTAATCAAAATTGAAAGCTTATATTTATTCATATGGGAGATTATCAACCTTCTCAAATCCCAAAGATTTCAGTTAGTAGAGGTAAAGAGAAATTTGTAACTCGTACACCACCACAATCTACATCTTCAACTTCATCTATTCCTTTATCATCTCTTGTTCTACCAACTTATGAAGTTGGAGGAAATTTAAGAGCACCAAAAGAAACATTTGCATAAGAATAAGAATCTCCATCAATTTTTCAAAAAATTCCAAGCTAATATGTGAAAGCTTTACAAGATCGTGGAATTTAAACATTTAAAGGAAGAAAAAGAATTTAGATAGATCATTTAGATCATGTCAGTTTTGCAAAACATTTTGAAATTCACAATATTCTTGCACTTACTTTAGTTGAGAATAAGCCGGTTGTGTATGATCTTATTATCTAATCTATCAATTGGAATATGAAAGTTATTGTTGATATATTTAGGTAGTGATGTGTGTAAACACCCTAGGACCATCGGGGCACTTTTTTCCCTCTTTAGGAGGTTTTTTTCCCCCGACTTGTATATACGCCTATTGCCCTAATGGGCTACTTATCTTTGTATATTCTCTAGTAATACATTCAGTACCGTGTGTTGAGATCCAAGCTTCTTCTTCTTCCTTGTGTTGTTCACATGCTTCCGCAGACATCTAACTCCAACAATTGGTATCAGAGCAAGTCGCCGCTTCATCTAGGGCGCCGTCAACACTTCTCCTATTGCAGTCTCAGAATCGCACGAATTTTGGTGAGCATACTTGGCGTGTTTCTGAGATCTGAGCTCGTTTCGGCCTCCGAACGTACTATCGTAGCGCTTATGCAGGCTATTTCGTCTTTTTGTGCCAAAGGTATATACCAGTTTCTGTTTGCCACTATAAGCATCTCAAAGTCTGCTACAGGTCTAGCAAATTTCGTCTGGGCAGTTATGTTCAACTTTTTGAGATACAGTCAGTTTTCTGCATCAAGGTATTTTAGTCACCGGCCATGGCTGAAAGAAGTGATGTATTCCGTATGTTGGCTATTGAGGATAAGTTGGATGGTACCAACTACCCATTATGGGCTTATATGATGCAACATGTGTTGGTTGCAAAAGGATTGTGGAACATTGTGCAGGGTGTCGAAAAACGTCCTATCACACCTGCAACTGTTACAACTACAGGTACTGAAGCTGATGCAGAAGGTGTCGAAGATGATGATATTCTGCATATTCCTGATCGTGTTGCGGTTTCTGTTGCACCTACTTTAGAGCAAATTCGTTGGGATGGCAGAGATGCCCAGGCACATGCATTGATAGCTTTGTCTGTCAAACGTGCCATTATTCCTCACATTCGCTCTTGCAGAATAGCTAAGGATGCTTGGGATACACTTACCACATTGTACCAAGCTAGGAATGAGGCTCGTGTTGCTTACCTCCGAAAACAGTTGGAGAGTGAGCACATGAATGAAGGTGATTCTATGGACAGTTTCCTAACAAAGATCAAAGACTTGAAGGGACAGTTGATTTCTGCTGATGAGGTTATACCAGATAGCTCACTTGTGCAGACCGTTCTGAATGGTCTTCCTGATTCATATCAGAGTTTTGCTTCTACTCTTCGGTTGATGATGAAAGGCAATCCGAATGCCTTATCATTTGAGGAGTTAGTCTCTATTCTATTGCAGGAGGATCAGTCTAGGCATAACAGGTACATTATGCGAGTTGCAGATCAAGCTTTCATGGCTAGTCACAAGGGCAAAGGAAAATGGAGCTCTTCAACTAGTAAGCAGAAATCTGCTAATTCTGCATATTCGAAGAAGGAAGATAAAGATAAGAAGAAATCAGAAAAGCAGAAATTGTTTTGTAAGTACTGTAAAGGGTTGGAATGGTTGTTGCAGAGGCCTCTACACCAAAAACACAGTCTGCTAATCTTGTGTAGGAAGAAGAATGGGCATTTACTACTCTCTGTAGTTTTGACCCATCTTCTCATGAGCAGTGCATGTCTGCAGTAGACTCAGATGTTTGGTATTTTGACAGTGGGGCGACCAAACATATTACCTCGCAGCGCAGTTTCTTCTCTTCACTCGAGCCTTCCCCTATAGGGAATACTATTACATGCGCCAACAACTCCTCTTATCCTGTTATGGGAGTTGGTAAGATCATTTTGACTACTGCTGATGGTAGTTCTTTCACTTTGTCAGATGCTTTATTTGTGCCAGGGATCAAGAAGAACATGTTATCAGTTTCTGCATTAGCCAAGATTGGCTTGGTTGTGAAATTTGTTGATGACAGTTGTACAGTTCATGATCTGTCAAATGGCGATGTGATTATTGCTTCTAGCATTTTATGTCGTGGGCTGTATAAGCTCATAGACTATGAAAGATCAGTAAATGATTTGGCATGTGCAGTAAATGATTCTCAGGCTATGTCAGATGCAAAGCTTTGGCATGCACGCCTTGGTCATCTGAATTTTACTAGTTTGCTATGCCTGCAGAAATCTGAAATGGTGTCCTCTTTGCCCAAACTTGAGGCACTTGGAAAACATGTGTGTGAAGGCTGTATTTTGGGCAAAATGCAGCATTCGTCCTTTCAAAAAGATGGTTCAGTTCGGGCTACTCAGAAATTGCAACATGTACATAGTGATGTCTGTGGTCCTATGCAGACACCTTCTTTTGGGATTTATCTTTACTTCGTGACTTTCATCGATGATTTTTCCAGGCATGCATGGGTATATCCATTGAAGGCAAAGTCCGAAGTGTTCATGTGCTTGAAACAGTTTTTGGTTTTGGCTGAAAATCTGTCAGCATGTAAAATGGGCACTGTCCATTCTGATCGAGGAGGGGAATATATGTCTTCTGATTTTAATGCATTTCTGGCTAAACGTGGGATAAAACACCAGTGTACAGTGTCGTATACACCTCAACAGAATGGAGTTGCTGAACGAAAGAACAGGTCACTCATGGAGATGGCGAGGTGTATGGTCAAGAGTCAGGCTTTACCACATAGTTTCTAGCTTGAGGCTGTCATGTGTGCGACATATGTACTGAACAGGTGTCCCACTAAAGTGATGCAATCTATCACTCCATATGAGGCTTGGCATGCCCGCAAGCCATCTGTTGCTCATCTGCGTGTTTTTGGTTGTTTGGCATATGCATTAGTGCCTGAACAACATCGCAGAAAATTAGATGATAAAGCAATAAAATGTATTTTGTTGGGTACAATTCTGAAAGTAAAGGCTATCGTCTGTATCATCCACACACTAAACACATTCTGGTTAGCCGTGATGTTGTTTTTGTGGAGGATGCTATTCAGCCATTGCTTTCATGTATTAAGGAGACATCTGTTAGCTCCAAAGACATGTATGATACTTTGCTGCCTCTTTTTACAGGTGGACAGTCTAGTGCTAGTCCTAATGCGGCAACTTCAAAGCCTTTGAAGGTTTCATGTGATGATGTAGATCATTCAATTTCTGATGCAGATTTACATGATGCACTTATTGATGAGAGAGCTGACATTGAGCAAGCAAGAACTATGCCAAAATGGCTGGTGCAGACCTTGCGTGATAGTAAATTAGATGCACCTCTGTCATATTGTACTCAAACAGGCTCTCATACTGCCTCTTTTGCATCAGATTGCTATGCTATGGCTGCATCTAGTCTATGTGATAAGACTGAGCCCGTTTCGTTTGATGAAGCACAGAATTCAAAATATTGGATGGCTGCTATGCAATCTAAATATGATGCAATAATGAAGAATGGTACTTGGTCTTTATGTGACTTGCCTCCTGGCAAGAAGGCCATTGGCACTAAGTGGGTATACAAGCTGAAGTGTAAACCTGATGGTAGAGTTGACAGGTATAAGGCTAGGCTTGTTGCAAAGGGTTATGCACGGGAAAGAGGCATTGATTTTGATGAGACCTTTGCACCTACATGCCGTATGACTACTGTTCGCAGCATCTGTGCACTTGTAGCCCATCATGGTTGGAATGTACATCAGTTGGACATTAAAACAGCATTTTTGAATGGTGACTTGCATGAAGAAGTGTATGTTTTTCAGCCTCGTGGCTTTGTGCAGAAAGGGCATGAAAACCAGGTGTGCAGATTAAAGAAGGCATTACATGGTTTAAAGCAAGCACCACGTGCTTGGTATGAGAAGATACATGCCTATCTGATTGCACATGGTTTTGAGAACAGTCCAACAAAAAGCACCTTATATGTTAAGCGTGCTAATGATGTGCTTCTGATCATTGTTGTCTATGTTGAAGACATGTTGCTCACTGGTCCTATTGAGAAGCATATTGCTGATTTTAAGGCTCATTTGCATGCCTCATTTGAGATGTCTGATTTGGGGCATTTGCATCATTATTTGGGCATTCAATTTATGCATGTTGATGGTGGAATGGCTTTGTGTCAAACGAAATATATTGACACATTATTGCAACGTTTTGGCCTTGAAGATTGTAAGCCTATTGCCACTCCTATGGAGACAGGTTTACGATTGAGTCTTCATGATGCTGGAGATGCATTTGATGATGTTCTCTATCAGCACGTTGTTGGATGCTTGATTTACTTATGCATGCTTTTTCTGACTCTGATTGGGCTCGTTGCTATGACACTCATGTGTCCGCTAGTGGCTTTTGCTTAATGCTTGGTAGCTCATGTATATCTTGGTTGAGCAAGAAGCAGCCTACTGTGGCCACTTCCAGTTGTGAGGCTGAGTATAGGGCAGCTTTCACAGTGATTGTTGAGTGTGTGTGTCTCAGATGTCTTATGGCTGATTTCGGTGTTGGTAAGTCTTCTGCCACCACCATCTTCACTGACAGTCAGAGCACATTGGCAGTTGCGAGGAACCCTGTGTTCCATGATCGCACTAAGCACATTGAGGTGCATTATCATTATGTCAGGGAGAGGTTCTCTGCTGGGGAGATCAGCTTGGCATATGTGCCCACGCAGGAGAACATTGCAGACCTTTTCACAAAGGCTCTGCCTAGGGAGAAGTTTGAAGCTTTCCGCAAAGCTTTGGGCTTACTTCCTTTTGTGGAGTGATTTCCACATAGCTTGGCACTTCCTTATACATGAGTGCCAGCCACTTGTTCACCGCATCACTCCCAGGGGGGATTTGTTGATATATTTAGGTAGTGATGTGTGTGAACACTCTAGGATCGTCGGGGCACTTTTTTCCCTCTTTAGGAGATTTTTCCCCCCCGGCTTGTATGTACGCCTATTGCCCTAATGGACTACTTATCTTTGTACATTCTCTAGTAATACATTCAGTATTGTGTGTTGAGCTCCAAGCTTCTTCTTCTTCCTTGTGATGTTCGCATGCTTTCGTAGACATCTAACTCCAACAGTTATAACTATGATAAGCATGGCTACAAAGTTTCAGTCATTGGATCTGTAGAACTTGAGATATGAGTAAATCAAAGTGATTGTGTTTTTGTATCTTTATCTTCTCGAAAATTCGAGATTACTCCTTTGACTTCTTATGCACATTGCTCTAAGCATGGGCCTTCTAAATTCATGGAATAACTTGGTATAGCTCACTTAACACTTCATTTGAAAGTGTGCAAAGGTCTCGCTTCAATGGCTACCAAGCTGTGAGTTTTGAGTGCAATACTAAGTGCCATCTTCCATAGAAGGTTTTCTCTATAACTATCTATTGGCAGCAGCCAGACGCATAGAAGACGTGGAAGCATGTAAAGACAGAGCAGGGAGCCAGTTGAATCAATTTTTCAAAGATTATGTTTTATAAATATTCTTCAAAACCTCCAACAGTGATTTTCATCACTATTGTAACATATGTAACATAGAAAAAACCCTTTTTGTAATCTATAGCTCCATTTTGTGCAATACGAGGAGTCCTCGATCTTGAGGAGCTTAGGTAGAATGAGCGTGTCAATTTTGGTTATTTTTAGACACCGTTTACCCTCTCAAATAGCGCATAGGACCTATTTTTTAACTATGCCGGTCACTAGATGTGAAACCGGTCAAAACTAGTCTAGAATCTATAAAAAGAGCTAGGGAGCTCATTTTTGAGGTTGGTTACTGTGAGCTTAGAGCTATTTTGAGCTTGTAATTGAGATCTTGAGCAATAGAGTTGATTTCTCACCTTCCATTGTGTCTTGCTTGTCTCTTCGTAGTGTGTGTGTATATGTGTGTGCATCTCTATGCTTCTCACCTTCACTCTCACTTCATCTCACATTCATGATCTTCATATCACTCCTATCTCTTCCGCGGATTGACATTAAGGAGGTGGAGCTTCTTAACGTGGTTCTCACCATTGTGCTAGAGCAAAACCAAATTTGGCGCCATTGCTGGGGATCGAGTATAGGACGAATGTGTGATGGTAAGAGTATAGCAAGAAGTGGCGTTGGAAGGTAAAAAAATTCAGTTTTTGTTGTTTTTTTTACTTATTTTTTAGTGTTTTTCACCTTCCCCACACTCCATCTTCATCACCGCATCATTATCTTCATCTCCAAAAAAATCAGAAAATTCACCATATCCACCCATTCTCCTCATTTCCCCTCATTTGTGCATGTGCGAGAGAGAGAGAGAGCTTTTGTGCTTGTGTGTACTTGTGTGTTTTTGAGTTTTCTTGCAGGTACAGAGCTCCAGAGCATCAGGAAAGCTACAAAAAGGTAAGAAATGTACTCTCTGTCAGAAATTGCCGACTGTGTCAGACCATCGCGATGGTCTGCAAAGTTCGGAATTTGAGGTAGACGACCACACCAGCGTGTAGAGCACACTTGCGCACATAGGAATCCACAGACGCATCTTGAAAATTTGCATTTTGGTGGACCATTGCGATTGGCTCAGAACATCGCGATTGTGTCACACCATCGCGATTGGCTCATGCCATCATGACGGCTCGGCCAGACCATCGCGACGGCTCGGCCAGACCATCGTGACGGCTCACTTGAGCCATCGCGACGGTTCACTTGGACCATCGCGACGATCCCGTCGACCCCACACCATCGCGATTGGCTCACGCCATCGCCACGATACTGCCACATGTCAAGTCGGACCATCGTGATTGCTCACTAGCCACACCATCGCGACGAGACCCTTACACCATCGCGATGACTCAAACTTTGGACCATCGCGATTGGCTCACGCCATCGCATCTGTGACCATCGCGACGGTTCACATTGACCGTTGACTGACGCCATCGCGATTGTCCACCGATCACGCCATCGCGACGATTCATTTTCAGACCATCGCGATCATCCATTTCACGCCATCACGACAGTTCACACCTTCAGACCATCGCGATTGTGCCACGCCATCGCGACGGTTCACCTGGACCATCGCGACGGTCCCAGACCATCACGATTATCTCATATCATCGCGATTGTCCACCCCAAACGGATTTTTTGGAATTGATTTTTTGGTCAATTTTGGGGCTAATTTTGGGAACTTTTTGGGTGATTAGATTCATAGGAGACCCCTTAGCTCATAATTGCATAGAAACCTGTTTGTGAGTTTTCACCCCCCAGGGCCTGAACGGTCATATCTTTTTCATCCGAAGTCCGTTTTTTGAGCTTTATAGCTCGTTAGAAAGCTCTTTACGAGTACTACGTGATCTCAACTGTTTTTTTCATAAAGAATACGTTGATTTTTAGATAACCTAGTTTGAGGTTGACCTAGTGTGGGACTAGAAAGCCAGGGGGCATTGAAGTTTTTGGGCAAAAGGGAAAGGACCTTTAAGGGTGTATATACTCAAGTGCTTGATCATCCATTGTGAATTGGTCTAAACATTGAATTTTGGCAGGTCTAGCAAGGCAATCAAGGGCATTCAAGGCAAGGCAGTGAAGAGCATAAAGCTTGGGAAGCGCGGCTTCTTGGGCATTAGAGCAACCAACAAAGCTGACTCGAGGTTGGAAGATTACTCAACCCCCTCAGTTAATTCTTAGCTTAGGCTAAACGGTAGCTTTGTGGATTAACGACGATAGGAACACATCAAGTATAAGAGACTTAAATTTATCAAGTTTAAGACTAAAGATAAAGGTGTGTGATACGAAAACTTAAGGGAAAGAACCTAAGTCTGATGGAACAAGAACTCAAAAGTACCACGGAAAGTCGATTCCTGACGCTTACAAAAATATAAGACAAGAACTTAAGGAATATAAAAAGAATCAAGAAAGTAAGAACAAAGAATCATTGACAATCTGAGCGTGTACTGAGTGTGCAAGGAAGTAAATTCATGAACCTTAGATCGGGTAAACATATAGGTAAGTCTGACCGACGAAGCCTTAGATCATCCGAAGCAAGTATAGGCACTACTACACGATCGTGGGCTCAACAATTGAACACTAGTTATCCCTATGAGAGCTCAGACACGAGTGAATTGGAAATGGCTTTTAGCACAGAGAGACCAGAAGGAGGGTCAAATGTAGCTTATTTAGAAAGACCTGAAGGACCCTATAGGACTCAATTAGAATTTCTCCGAAACAACCGCTTAGGTGCTCGCATCTATGAGGATGGTTTGAGAAGATAAGTGGTGCAAATGCATAACCCAGACCAACCCATTGGATTGGAACGTCCAGTGGTGAAATTCGAAAGAGACGTGTACATAGATAAAGAAGGAACGATGTACATCTTAAGTACTCAGCCAAACAATACGAATGAGTTTGGCGTACTTCAGTTAGAGACAGAAGCTAAATCCCAAGGAAGAGAGCCATTACAAGAACCTAGGACACCCAGAGGGAAATCTGTACTGACACGAGTACTAGTTCTAGATTGGATCCCTCAGGACAACAGAAGCATAAAGTTGTTTGTAAATAAAGAAACTGACGAAGCATATTGGAGGTACAGAACGAAACAACCTAGTGAGGTAGGTTCCATCATAATCTACGAATTTAAAGACCCGGATACACGTGGACAGGTTGTATACCTGGATGAAACTTCAGAAAGAGTATTTGTGGTGCCAGACCACGCTAGAAACACATACACATGGAGAGGCGAGTTGGTATTCCCTCCATCACGAGCAAACGTAAACGCGAGCCAACAAGGGGCAGGAACATCCTCAGCCCAGGTCATGCAAAGAGAAAAGAATAAAGAAAGACCTGAAGTTAGTTTCAATCATCCCATAGGGAGGGATAGAACCACCATAGACACAGACAGAGTGGAAAGACAAAGAATGCCAGGTGGTAGAGATGATTTTCCTCTACCTAGGCCACGTGAACACGCAAGAATACTAAGACCCACTCAATTAGTAAAATCCATGAAAAACTACTTTGACGAGACTGGAGATCCCTACGACCATGTCGCAGAATTTAAGCAAGTGTTGAGGGCAGAGCAAGTCGAAGACATGTTCACACAATATAACGCTTTTGGACTAACATTAAAGAATACCACCTTAACTTGGTTTCAACCATTGCAGCAAAGACAATTTAGAGACATCCATCACTTTTTAGAGTCATTCATCACTGAATTCTCTAAAAGTGGAATCAGACATGACACGTCTTCGTTGATTCATAGTTTCAAACAGACCCCTCAGGAAACAGTTAGACTTGCAGGACGTAGGTTTAGACAATATGTTGAAAGATGTCCTATGCAAGAGCTACCCTCACAAGCCAAACAAGTGTCATTGTTTTTAGATGGCTTGTTGAGCTCTAAACTACGCTCCTATGTGTACTTGAAGGAACCCAGAACGCTAGAGCAGTGTGTAAGAATTTGCATAGACATTGAGGACAACTTAGGGGATGAGTTGGAACTCTCAAAGGTCTATAAGGACTCAGACTGTTCATCTCTAGCATCCACAAAATTGTCTAGCTCAATAGAGGACCTAGCAGAAAAAGTGGCCTAGAAACTAGGAGTTTCTAGTAAACAGATGCCCAAGTTAACAACTAATGTACGTTGTTACACTTGTGGTGGAAATCATTTGGCAAATGTGTGTCCCAGTGCGACACAACCGCAAGCCAACCCTAGTGGCCAATACTGTACAATTGAGAGAAGATACACAAATCACACGGCTCAGGACTACCCATACAACAAACAGGTAGTGAGACAAAACTACCCGCAAGCATATGCACAGCCAGGTAGGTATCAAGGCCAATACAATACTCAGCCTCATTACTATAGGCCTCCTCAAAATTATCAGTATCAGGCTCAACAAAGACCTCAACCTGTCTTAGCGCAGCAGTCACCCCCACCAGCTAATGTCATCTCAGTTAAATACGCTACTACAGAAGAGAACCTAAGTAGGGCCTTAGTGCCTTCTTCACCTTTGATCACAGAGAGTGACCCAAACTCAAACAGTTTTGACTCTACTCATGTAGATAGTCCACCCGCGTATTACACAAGGTCACCAAAACACATAGAGACATATCATTACGATAGTCCACCAGTGGAACCTAGTTGGGAGCCCGACTACGCTAATGTGATGTACACAAACCCGAATCCGCGGCCCCAATTGAGACAGCAAAGACCACATGGGCCTAGAGGACCATGCTTTAGGTGCCAAGGAGATCATTTCATAAAGGATTGTCCACATCCTCCAATAGCAGGATAGTCACAGTACTATAACATACAAGGCTTTTGTGCCGATTGTGGTAAGGAGCACATCATAAAAGATTGTCCTAAGAACCCAGTTAACGCTTCAAATGTGACACCGATCAACGTGATAGGTATTGTAAACAATGCAGATGGATCCAACCCTACATATGTGCCTATCCAAGCTATAACAAGAGCCCAGGCGCTCTTACAAAAGCAATAGCTTAATCAGGAAAAAATAACCGGAACTAGTGAAGTTGGAGAATCTAGCAGTAAAAAGACAAAATCTTGGAAAGATTCCAGAGAAAGAATTAAGAGAAAATGGAGTAAAAAAATAACGGAAATGGAAGGAAGTCTCAAGGAATCTAGAGCCAAAATCCTAGAATTGACTTCACATGAATTGAATCAAGAGAACCCAGCTCAAAAATCAGGATCAGTTTTAGCAGAACCCATACCAGAAAACTTAGACATGATGTTTCGTGTGTATCAAGCAAGATTAAAAGAAGGACCTCAAGTAGCTGAAATGAGTAAGAACTACCCACGAGCAGATCTAGAAATTGAGAGCATGAAGATGGTAGAGCTAGCGCAAGCTATGTTTGAAGCCTCTAGATATCTAAATTGGAATAACATGGCAAAACCAGAATTACACTTTCAAGGATTAATGGAGAGGCTAGAATATTTGATTGATAGCAAGGAGAAAAAGAATCAGCATAGGAACCCTATTGCCTCAGAGACACCGGAAAAGAATGCACCATCCCTGTCTTAAGTACCCAATACAGAAAGTCAAGACAACCTATCTTCCATACATAGGTACTCACATGAATTTCTGAGAGAAATCCAAGAAGAGAAGTGGAGAAAAGAACAAGGAACCCATCCTCCTATTCAAGAAATAGATGACTTGTAGGAGCAATTTCCCCAAGATATCCCCTCGATTTACGACGATGTAGAGGAAGAACAACTGAGTGAACACACAGGTTTTGAATCTAACTTTTTACAAGAATTACCTCAGTTCACAGGACCTTGGGAAGCTAAGTCTATTAGTATGAGAGCACCCACGATAATAGTGAGGAATGAAGAATCAGCAATCCCTAGAAACACGGAAGTGGTCAAGAACGCTAAAGTTCAGTGTCACCTCACGCTTGAGGAATTATTGAAGGTTAAACCAGAACTGTGGAAGCACGTAGCAAATCAATTCCCTGAGCTTGCTACTACTCCCTCACAGATAGGAACACACAAGAAGGTACGAGAGATACCAGTAGAAAAGATCAGAGATGTAAGCGAAGGAGAGGAAGGTAACACTTATCTTCCAATAACCCATCAGGGCTACACCACGAAAGCCATCTTAGATTCAGGAGCCGGAGTAGCCATTGCTACCACCACTTTATGGAAACGTTGGGGTAAGCAAGCACTAAGACCCACCAGGATGAAGCTACAAATGGCTGATGGACACATAGAAAAACCATTAGGCTTACTAGAAGGCATATCTCTCACCACTTATGGTGTGGAGTTTGAGCATACCTTCGCCATTTGTGACTTTGCGAAAAATCACGCTTATGAGATGATCTCTGGACGACCATTCATGCATCAGTTGCAAATTGTACAAGATTGGGGAACTAATTCTTTGTACTTGCAACATTTAGGTGTGACTAACAAAGTCAATCTTAAAGACTATTCACATCGAGATGTACCCCCAATACAATGGAATACCATCCATAAGACACCAGTAGAAACGGAATCGGTACACTCATTAGAATCAGACCCCTCATGGTTACACGAGGACACTCATTTATGGATGTGTAAAGTGGCAAAACAAGAGGAAGAACGGTTAGAAGCAAGGACCTTAGGTGCAGAACAACATCCACGAACCCTTCAAGACCCAGCTTATGCACCTGTAGTATTTCCAGACAAAGAATTCGAACCTCATGGTTGGGCAGAGATCCTAGCAACCATGGATGTAGCCATCAATGAAGAACAATGGACACCCCACTGTGACGAGGATGGCTATGACATTTCAGTTTTCACGATAGAGCCGATCATGTGTGATTCAATTTTAGAAGAATGTAAGCCTAGCACTGATGCATTTGAGGATGCAAGTGATTTCGATTTAGAGTCAATCATTGTCTAGAGACCTGCATTAGTTCTGCAAGAAGCATTGCATCAATCACATCACAACACTTGGCTACACGGGTTACACATCGGCTATGGAAAGGGATTGCAGTCTCACCTTAACGGGATCATAATTAATTTCCATACTAATGTGCTAATCTTTTGTAGCAGATCTTTCCATTAGCACGCCAATCATCATGCAAACCGAAGAAGGGCCATCGAAAGATGGACCCAGTGTACCCAGGGCTAATATTGGTGAACTACTAGCAGAGCCCCATCCTACAGCTCAACCCCCAGAATTCGAGGGATTTCCAGGACCCATGCCTATTGACGATCCTCCTAGAGGGTATACTGAGAAGATTCATCGTAATTCTCACTGGTTTCAAGGGCTTGCAGGACCATTGGTGGATGCTGAGTTTATATTTGAGGCTAATTTGACTTTTGATGACCGTACCTAGGGCAAATATCAGTTTTTTTCACGAGAGTTCGAAGGATTACAGAACACGGAAGATCTAACGCATGTTTGGGCAAGAGTAGGGTTTACAGAGTATTTCAGCGACCCTTTGCCTAAACCCGACTTCTACAAATGCTATTACTTAATCACCACTTTGATAGCTTCAGAGAACAAGGATCTGCTCGGCACTTTTATTTTGCCATCCTTAGTGAATGATCCACCATATAAGCGGTTTTATCTTTCTAAAGATTTGATTCGAGCTGCCATCAAGATTCATGGAACCCACATTCCAACGGAACAAGAACGGCTGGTTCCAGAGCCAATGAAACGTGGAGACGTTACTAAGTGGGAAGAGATTTCGACGATCACACCTGAGCTTTCAAAACCACTGCGGATATGTATGCATCATTTTGCATTTCCAGCTCAGGACAGATTCACAATGCCTCACAAGCGCATATGGTTTGGTTTATAATTAGCATGTACTGGACCCCAGACAGTTGATCTCGCAAGCTGGATCATTGATCAGCTCTACTTAGCACAACACAGATGGGAAAGAAAGAAGGTCATCAATGGATGTTGCGCGCTGACTAGAATTGTATATATGTGCTTAGCATACGACTTGCCGATCGAATGTGCATTGACAAGTGAGGAGCTGAAAGCATTTAAAGGAACAACAAAGAAAGCTAGAAAGCCTAGCAAAGGACGAGCAGGAAAGCGAATGAGAGGAACTATCCCCTGCCTTCAGGTGCCAGAATCACCCTCACCACAACCCTCTCCAGAGCAGTCCCCGACAGAAGCCACTCCATCTGTACAACCTATTCGCATACGGTTATCAAGACCGATTATAACGGAGGCCACCACCAGCACAGTTGCTCCTCAAGCAGCCACCATCCCACGACCTGCCACCACTACAGCAGAAGTTCCCACCACTATTGGTGCGGAAGCTT
>CM035414.1:100911524-100921524 GCA_020310875.1 Ceratopteris richardii | reverse complement strand
TTTTAGTTCTTTATTTTCAGCCTTCAACCTTGTGGTCTTTTCTTCCTCATCCTGCAGAAATGCTTCCAAGTTTTGTACCTTGTCTTCAAGTCTTCGTGCGTCCTTGCAGTGGGTAGACAATTCCGCAATCTGCATCTACATCTCCTTGTTGACTAGACTTACTCTAAGAAATTCTTCACTCAACATGTGAGTATAATGGCGTAGCCGATTCTCTAAATTCATACATGCCTACCTGTCTTCCATAATTTTGTTAGAAATCTCAGAAAATCTGTTTTTTGCAACATCTATTTGGCACATATCCTATAAGTGATTGGAACTAGGGGCCAGATATGTTTCTTGTACCTCTCCTCCGTGGATAACTGCTCTGCACTAGATGCATCAAGAAATGGGTGCGGAGGTAAGTCTGTCGCGGGGTTATGGCGGGAAGGAGAGAACCGGAACGGTGGTGAAAATGGTAGTATGTCGAACAGGGGTGGTTGAATGGAGGTTTGAGGTTGTGTATGTGGGAGGGGTGTATTACTTGGGGGAATAGGTATCGATGCTGGTGGGAGTGGCGAAGGGGGATGAGATGGTGGCTGGGGAGATGGGGAGTGGGGTGGTGCAGGTTGTGGAGGGGGAGGTGGTGGTGTGGGACATGATGGAAATTGGAGATGAATTGGGTCTATGGGTGGGGGAGTGGGGGTGGAATGCGGTGCGTCTGAAGTATATGGGGTTTGTGAAGGTGGGGGGAATTAAACAGAAGAAGAAACTTTTCTGGATGAAGTAGGTACTAGTTTGATAGGCGAAAAGGGAGTGTTGGCTGATGTGCGTACCTTCTTTAATGCTCTAGCATATCCTTGCTGGTCGATTGGAAGCGTGTCGAGGAGCTCTCTGGAATCCTTCTGAATCTTTGCTCTTCGTTTCTTTCGAGGGTGCGCTGCCTGTGGATGTTTTGATGATGTCGGGCACGACACGTCTTTTGAATGGAGGGTGGCAAAGTACCTATATATGTACAGCATCATGTGTCCTCCTACCACTTTGAAGGTAAGAGCCCTTTTGCCTACCTGCTGCCCATATCTTTTCTTTCGTTCTGCTAGCGCTTGAAGGAGAATTTTGTGATATGGGTAGGGCTTTTCTTGAGCGAAGCAAAGAAGAGGTTCACATATTTTCACATCTGTGAAATGTAAATTATCCTTCAAGAGGAAAAATACCTTGAATAATAGGAGCCTCTTCATCATTATCTGACTACAACTTGGAGTGGAGAAGCTAGTCGTACATGCCTGCAATATATCAGGAACTGCCAAGTCTGCATAACTTCCTGCCTTCCTTAATTCTGGAACCCCTTGTGTTCCCAACATAAGAGCGAGCTTGTCTTTAGTGATCCTTCCTCCAGAAAGGGATGGAAAGGACTTGAAGAGTGTTAACAGCTCCTTACCACAATTTTGAGGGTCACTAAGTGAGGGGAGCTTGGCATTTGCAATGGTGAGTAAACCCATATTCTTCAGTTCTTCCAAAGTAAATGAGTTTTGAAGCTTACCACATATGCTTAAGTCCAATTTTAAGGAGATTTCCCCAAGGATGGAAATGATGATCTCAGTGGTTGTGGCCACATTTACCACATTTGCGGATGATGTAGCAGAGTCCTTGTGAATACTTGGCTGAGTATTTGCTGCTGGAGAGGTGCTCTGATCCTGCTGAATTTCTTCATCAAGTGACTCTGACTCTGAGGGATTCTCCTCAGAGACCACATAAAGTGAATCACTCGAATCAACAGATGATTGCCCCGATGCACTTTCAGTGTCAGTTTTAAATTCAGAAAATGTTTCTTCTATTTCGACAGAAGACGATGCCATGATAGCTACAGGGAACTCGTGAGTTGCAGGTGCGTTCAGGTTTAGCTCAAATGATTCGCTGTTAATCCTTGTCTTGCTACCAGATGTTCAGGTCTGTGCTCAGCAGAACGTGACTCTTTAATAGTACGGATTCTTTGTCGATTCTCTGTTTCGTTCCAAGATATCGCATGTATAATGGTGGTTGGGGTACTCAGCAGAACGTATGTAATTGGCCTGGTGTTTGAATTGAATTGAACCTTTGGGTCAGAACTACGATTGGGCGATGATGTATGTTGCACTTGATCTTAGCTCAGTATATGTTGCCGACGTTCTTGGGCGTTGTGATTCAGATAAGCAAGCAGTTTGGGATAATGATCGCCCACTTTAGTGTAGATACCTATGTAGGAAAGGGCGCTGAGACGCTGGAGAAGCATTCATCAGGAAGCAGAACGTGGTCGCTAAGTTTGTTATGAGAGTGCATGTGCACGGCAATAGTCACTACTGGAATTCGCTTGGCTAAATTTAGTGAATTGGTGTGGACAGACCTTATCAGGTCGGAATTACTGGTCATAAGTGGTTGGTACGGTGTAGGAGTGAAGGTCGTCTCTATTGTGGAGGGTAAAAGCTCAAGGATGGATTCGCCTAATTATAAAGGAGGGTGTCACCTAAAGAGAAAAGGAATGCGCTGAGGAGGCCTCAGGGAGGAATGGTCGCCACAACCGAACTGGAGGAAAGAATTAGATAGGAGGAATAGTCGCCAGAAATGAACTGGTGGAGCCGTCAGAATTAGATAGGTCGAAGGTGGAAGAGAGGAAAGGGTAGTTGGTGTCTGCCGTAATATGATATTGGTATATGGATAAAGATAATCGGAGGGAAAAGGACAATTAAATGGGAAGCTTCCTACCGTAGATGGATAAGGAGGGGAGGTGGCTTCTCAATATTCTCAGGACGGCAACCTTGGAGGAGTGTCGCCCAGCAACCTTGGAGGAGTGTCGCCTAATTTTGTACCAGAGGACGAGTTGAGGAATGGTCGCCCAGGTTGGTTAAGAGCTTGACAGGGAGGAGAGGTCGCCTAAGGTGAGAGTTAGGAGGAGGGTCGCCCTATTGGGGAAGTTGGGAAGAAGGGTCGCCCAAATTTATGAGCGTATAAATGGGAGGAGAATCTCCTAAGGTGGAGTGGGAGGAGGTATCACCCTAGGTGGCCCTAGGTGGAGGAGGGAATGATTAATTTAGGAGAGTAGAGGTAGAGGAGGATCGCCCTAGGTATGGAAAGGTGATGGTTTAGGTAGAGAGTAGAGGTGGGAGGAGTGTCGCCCCTGGTGGAAGGTGGGAGGAGGGGTCGCTCTAGATCAATACTGTAGAGGTGGAAAGAGGGTCCCCCCTGGTGGAAGGTGGAAAGAGAGGTCGCCCTACTTGGGAGGAGGGGTCGCCCTAGGTCAATATTGTAGAGGTAGGAGGAGGGGTCGCCTATTGGGAGGATGTATCGCCTTAGAATGAGGGAGAAGGAGGGAAGGGGAGATGTATTTTATTGAAGATGATGAGAGGGTGAAAAAAAGTGGAGGGTATGCCCTTGGGGATGAGTGCTGAGTATAGGTAGAGAAGTCATTCATGGAGGTGGTAGGAGTTCATGGAGGGAAAGGTTAGAGTGATGGATGTAAAGAGATAGGTATAGATGTGGTGTTCGTACCATTGATAATGAGAGGCCAATTCTGAAGATTAATGGAGTGGGGAGGTGGAGAAGTTGCCTAGATGAGGGGGTGGAGGAGTTGAGCATTGAAGGCAAGGCAAGGAGTCGATGAAGTTGGAGAGGTGGAGTAGCCAATGCTTGAAGTGAGGCAAGAGTGGTCGCCATTGAGATTCTTAAGGAGGCTAGAATGAGGAGGAGATGAGGTGTTTCAACTATACTCAAGGAGGAGGGGAGGTGGTACAAGTCAGTTGAAGGGAGAAGTAGGTAGGATCGCCCATAGAATGGCCATGAGGAGGGGAGGTCGCCCAATTGGCCAAGGTGGAATTTGAGGGGTCGCCCATGTTGGCTGTGGAAGCATGATTGGGAGGAGAGGTCACCCAATCTTGGTAAGAGAAGAGGGAGGGTCGCCATACTTGGTAAGAGGTTGAGAGGGAGGAGGGTCGCCCAAGTTGGCCATAGAGGGTGAGAGGGAGGAGGGTCGCCCAAGTGGCCATAGAGGGTGAGAGGAAGGAGGGTCGCCCAAGTTGGGACATTGAGGTTGAGAGGGAGGAGGGTCATCCAAGTTGGCCATGGAGGGTGAGAGGGAGGAGGGTCGCCCAAGTTGGGACATTGAGGTTGAGAGGGAGGAGGGTCGCCCAAGTTGGCCATGGAGGGTGAGAGGGAGGAGGGTCGCCCAAGTGGCCATAGAGGGTGAGAGGGAGGAGGGTCGCCCAAGTTGGGACATTGAGGTTGAGAGGGAGGAGGGTCGCCCAAGTAGGCCATGGAGGGTGAGAGGGAGGAGGGTCGCCCAATGGGGAATTGGGAGGTAGGTCGCCAAGGAGGAGGGGTCGCCCAAGTAAGTGGTCCGAGATGATCCATTGCCATTCTTGGCCTAGAGCGGTTGCATCAGAAGGAAAAGGGAAGAGAATTTATGTGACATATGAGCTTATGAGAGGGAAATGGTAGTGGTGGAAGTAGATAGGAATGAGATATGTGAAGAAGATAGATGAGAAAAATCCAATATCTAGAGAAGGGAATGACATAAGCTAATAACATAAAAGTATATACATTATATACACGGCAATTCCTGCTTTCCTATCCTTCTACATAGGGTTTCAGCTTAGATTCATTGACTAAGGGCAGTATTGAGCCCGTCAATGTGGAGATTTGTACTGCCCCTTTTGGAAGTGTGCATATGACCCTAAAAGGTCCGTTCCATCTCGGCATCAACTTCTTCTTAGCCTTCTTCTCAAATAGTCGCAGGTGGTACAGCAAAACTAAGCTTCCTTCCCTAATATTTGATTTCAAGAGGTTTGCATCATGATCCTGTTTTCTTTTTTCCTGTATTGCCACTAGAGTTTCATTGCCTATCTTTCTCTTTTCTTCAAGAAGTTGTAGCCTCACAATGTTGGCTGAGAATGCGCTAGTAAATCCAGGAATTCGACTGGTTCCTACACGGTTGGAGCCATGCAAGAACTCAAAAGGAGCAATTGCTTGTATTCCATAGATTAGCTCGAATGGAGTATGTCCTGTTGTGGCTTTGAAAGAAGTTTTGTATGCCCACAAGGTTCCAAGATATGCCTGGCCCCATGTATTAGGAAATTGTAAGCATGTTTTTCTTAGTAAGAGCATAAGGACCTTATTTGTGCTCTCTGCCTGACCATTTGCCCTTGGGTAGTATGCACAGGACTTCTTATGGAATATTTGATACTTTTCAAAAATCAAAGTCAGGACCTTGTTGAAGAAATGTGAACCTTGATCTGTTGTGACCTCTATTGGACATCCATATCTGCAAAAGATGTAATTATACAAAAAAGTGGCTACCGTTTCAGCAGTACATTCCTTACTGGCTATCACTTCAGCCCACTTAGTGGCATAATCCGTTGCTACCAGAAGATACTTTGCACCCGAATCTTGTGCTACTGGAAAGATAGGGCCAACAAAGTCTATTCCCCAATGCTCAAAGGGTTGCCAAGCTACAGAGATATTAAGAGGTTGGTTCCTTTGTCGTGTTGGTTTGGGCGCATGTTGTTGACAAACATCACACGCCTTGGCAAATTTAGTGGCATCTCTTAAGAGATATGGCCACCAGAGGCCACTTTGAAGTACCCTCAGTGCCATGATATGTCCAGGGAAATGACCACTAGTCTTTCCCTCATGTGCCAATTGAAGAACAGTTTCTGTTTCATGTGGTTGAAGACACCTTCTGTACATTCCATAAGGACCAACCTTATAGAGGGTATCTTTTGCCATCATGAAATTCTTACGTTTTAGAAGAAGTCTACGCCTTTCCAATGGAGTAGACCCAGTACGAAATTGACCTTTTCCTAGGAGGACAGTTAAATCATCATACCAAGTAGATGCTATATTTACCTTGTAGATTTGGCTGTCTGGGAAATCATCTTCTACTCCCTTAGTTGCTTGCCTTGGATGCCTGATGCGAGAGAGGTAGTCTGCAATGACATGTTGCCTACCGCTTCTTTGTATAATTTCAAAGTCGAATTCTTGGAAGAGAAGCAACCATCTCCATACTCTTCCTGCAACTTGTGGCTTATTCAACAAATATTTCAAAGCTTGGTGATCTGTAATCACTGTGAATGTAGTGCCTAATAAATAGTGCCTGAATTTCTTGAGGGCAAATACAATAGCCAATGCTTCTCTTTCTGTGGTGCTATAGTTCTTCTCGCCTTTTGAGAGGAGCCTACTCGCGTAATGAATGGGTTGATCTAATTTGTGTACTTCGCTTGGTTGAGTCAGTATAGCTCCTACTGCATACAAGCTTGCATCTACATGCACGTGGAATGTCTTAGACCAATCTGGTGAGATGAGTATAGGTGCAGATGCCAACCTTTGTTTTAGATAAGTGAATGCTGATTCTTCTTCTTCAAACCATTGAAAAGGAAAACTTTTACTCGTAAGTCGTGAAAGTGGTCGTGCTGCTTTTGCATACATGCATATAAACTTGCGGTGATATCCTGTGTGCCCCAAGAAGCGCTGGACCTCTTTAGCATTTATAGGTCTTGGAAGCTTAAGAATTGACATTACCTTATTTGGATCTGGAGTCATCCCTTTAGCAGACCACATGTCCTAACAAGGTACCTTGGGTTACCAGAAAATGATATTTGTTAGGATTAAGTTTCCAACATGTCTCTCTGCAATGCTGGAATACTTGTTCTAATTGCTTCAAATGTTCTGGCACATTCCCTACTGCAGTGGTGCAGGCTGCTCCAGAGAAGGCTGAAAAGTCATCCATGAAAATTCTTAAGAATTTTAGGAGCAGCTTGTTGAAGATCAGATATACTGTCCTATTAAAAGTGGCTCGTGCATTTCTAAGGCCGAAAGCCATTTTAGTGTAGATATAGGTTCCCCAAGGAGTTACAAAGGCTGTTTTTGGTTGATCATCAGGATGGATTTCCAGTTGATTGTATCCACTGAAACCATCCATGAAACTGTACAGCACATGTCCTGCCACATCTTCAATCACTTGTTCAGAAAAGGGGGTGGGAAACCCGTCAGGGATGGTTACCTTATTTAATGGTCGGAAATCCACACAAACCCTGATTTTAATAGGTTGCTTCTTAGGTGCTATGACCATAGAGGACAACCATTCTGAATGTTCCACAGGGACTATGATATCTGCTTCCTCCATTTTCTGGATTTCCTTCTTGACTGCTTCTGCATATTTGGGATTTAACCTATATATTTTCCCTCTAATTGGTCGAGCTTCTGCCACTAGAGGAATAGTGTGTATTCCCAATTCTTTTGGTATTCCTGTCAAATCATTGTAACTCCATGCAAATACATCTTTAAAATTATTCATGAATGTTATTACCTCTGTGAGAAGAAGAGGGTGGTCCCACAACCAACTTGCCAGTAGAAGATTTTGTGGATTTTCTTCTTCCCCTAAGTTGACTTCTTTAACTGGCTCCAAAATTGCCTCTTCCTCGTCCTTAAACAACATTTGCTTGGTGAATGCTGGACTATCATTGATGGTGATTTCCTGGGTCTTTTCCTGTGTCCATCCCACTGGAACTTCCACCAATGGGAAAATGCTTTCTACTAGTTGTTCTTCTGGTTGGCTTGCTTCAATCCCTTTTCTTCCTTCAACTCCTTTCAAAACTTTACCTCTTCGAAAATCTTTAGCTGGTTCTCCTAATACCACAGACTCCACAGTAGGTTCTTCTACTTCTTTCTCCTTGACTACTATTGTAAAGCATGAAACATTATTAGTCTCCTCAATCCATGTCCATTATGTCGCCTAGATCTTCATTAGATAATTCCTCTCCTATATCAACTTCTTCCTTAATGTCAAGTGAATTTGTCTTAGTTGGCCTTGTGTGAGGCTTCCCAAATGCCCATTGGGCCGCCCACCCAATTGTAGGGGTAGCCCAAGATGGAGGATAAACTGCCCATTCAGGTGCCCAATGTGGGGGCCCTTGAGCAGAGTATGGAGCCCAAGCCTCTGGAGTGACCCAGCTACTTGGAGGCAGAGGCGCCCAGCTTGGACTAGGAGGTGGAGTCGCCAGTTGTGGACTAGGAGGTGGAGTCGTCCAACTGTTTTGAGGTGGAGGAGGCGCCCAAATAGGAGGTGAAGTCGCCCAATTGTTTGGAGGTGGAGCAGGCGCCCAATTTGGATTAGGAGGTGGAGATGCCCACGGAGGTGAAGGCGCCCTTTCTTGTCCTGATATTTCTTGATTTTTGAGAACCCATGGTGGAGGAGGTGTGGCCCAAATGTTTGCTCCTTCTTGTATAGTTTGTTGTTCCTCTTCTCCATTGTTTTCTTCCTTGTCTTCCTCTGTAGTTTGCTCTGGATGTAGAACAACTTGAGAAGTACCTAGGGCTTCATCTGTTCCTCCTTCCATATGAAGCTGTCTCATCACCTTGTCTGGTCCGGCCACCCATAAGGTGTCACTACCCCAGTCATGTACCGCCTTACTGTGGCGTAGCCATGGCCTTCCTATCAAAAGAGGAAATCCTCCCTTCACCCTTGGGAGTGTTATTACCACAAAATCCAACACAAATTTTAGCTTATGGATGACGACTTCAACCTTTTCCACTATGCCTAGTGGCCTTACCTTGCTTTGGTCTGCCAACGATACTGTAAAATGAGCATCCTTAGTTGGTTTTAGATTTAGCAATGTCATTGTGTACTCAAGGCATCAGATTAATACCAGATCCCCCATCAACTATAACTCCTACCAAGGGAGTTCCCTTGATACTTACAGTCAATCTAGGGCTCTTGTAATCCGTAAGAGGTGCCATCCTAGATGGTTCTGATCTATAAGTTGCAGGTATAGGTATTTGTTGAGAAATTAAAGAAGTGAAGCCTTGCCTGCCACTTAATATGGTGCCAGGGTCTAACCCATTTATGGCAGCCATTACTTCTCCTCTGAATCCAGGACTCATAGCTAACAAGTTATATAACGATACCTGTTGGTAGGTGCTCTGCAAGACTTGAACTGCAGTGAGAAAGCCTTCTTGATTGTTCCTTGAAGTAGATCCATTCTGAAAGTGCCTTAGGTCCTCCTTAGATAGTGCATAAGCTTTGTCAATAACTTGCTCATTAGTATCTTCATTTCTTCCTACTCTTCCCAGTGAGATTTTCTCCTTGTCTTGGTTGCGGTTGACTCCCTGAGAAGGTTCATGCCCCATGGTCCTTTTTCCCTTGTCCTTTGTTGAATCTGTTGCTTCTTTGGCAGCATCTTTCAAAGCTTCCTTCTACTTTTGTGCCCTAGTCATTCGGGAAGTTCCTCAAGTTGGACTACTTGGGCACTTAGAGAGTCTATATTGCCATCATCATTAGATACTGTAATCATATGTAGGGGGCAAGAGTTACCTGGTGTGCTTGTAGACGGCATTGACTTTGAGCAGTCCTTTGTATAATGATCCCGTGCCTCAGGACAGTTTTTGCATGGTGGGGCATCCTCAGGAAGTGAACATTTACTTTGGAAGTGTCCATACTCCCCACATCTGTAACACATTATAGGCCTAGGTGGTCGGTTCTGATGAGGCCTACCTTCTTGCCGTTGAGGCCCTTGATTGGTGTAAAAAGTAGTTACAGGAGATGTTGTAGTGGATGGTAAGGGTGGTTGCCCTCACAATGAGGACTGCGCCACCCCTACCCATTGCGCTGCCGGAGGTTGTCCTGGCATCATGGCCTGATTTCCAAGACCCTTCAGAAAATAACAATCCTTGGCCTCATGGCCACCCTTTCCACAAAACTCGTATGTTAGCCTCCTTGGACATTCTTGTGATGTGTGTCCTTAAGTACTACAGAGAGAACACCATAGTCAAGTTCTTACCTCCCTTAATGTTTTGAGTTCTTCAAGCTCTTGTCGTATTTGAGCAAGACCTTCCGAAGTACCCTTATCCTCTTCTCGATTTCTTTGAAGCTTTAAAATCTCTAGTTCCTTCCTCAAGGCTGTCACCATGTCTTCCTCTTGGGGGAAAGTCTTTCCTGGATGTGTTCCAAAATGAACCCGTGCAGCCTCAATCCTTGTGGCAGCTGCTTCAAATTCTCTCA
>CM035414.1:100884024-100899024 GCA_020310875.1 Ceratopteris richardii | reverse complement strand
GGATCCATAGAGAGAGATGTATAAAGTCCTAGGCCTTGATTCTTAAGTCTTTCCTAGGAGAAGAGCTAGCTCCTAAGCCACCAGCCTAGGAACTCAAACTCATTGTCTTACTCATACCTTGGAGCTAAGAAGTCCCTACTAGTTGGTGCTAGCACGAGGGTACCTTAGAAGTGGGAGTTGAGAAGATAGTGTGGTTCATCCGTTGTCATGGCTCTAGTGTTTGACTAAATACATTCTACATGTAGTTGTGTCACTGTTCTAGTATTTTCGTAAGTGTTCTTCTTCAATTCTATCAAGTGTGAGATCTGTTTGGTGTTTGGTAATGTGCTCCAAGAGCAGTGCATTTTGCATTCCCTGGCTCTAGTGTTGAGAAGATAGTGTGGTTCATCGGTTGTCATGGCTCTAGTGTTTGACTAAATACATTCTACATGTAGTTGTGTCACTGTTCTAGTATTTTCGTAAGTGTTCTTCTTCAATTCTATCAAGTGTGAGATCCTTTGGGTGTTTGGTAATGTGCTCCAAGAGCAGTGCATTTTGCATTCCCTGCACCCACACACACTTTGCATTCCCTGCACCCATACAAACACAACTTCACCATCTATAGATGAAAACTCGGCACACCTGATTGGACATAGCTTGTGGAGATTCCTTCAGAGGTCACTTTGAGAGAGTAGTCAAAAAGGGTAGCCATTTCAGGCAACTTCAATATTTTGGGTGCAGTGTAGCCCTTACCTTGCACCTAAGAATATTTTGGGCATAGAGTAGCCCTAACTTTCACCTAAGAATTGGGCACAGTGTAGCCCTACCTTGCATTTAAATAATGGGTGCAGTGTAGCCCTACCTTGCATTCACGAATACTTTTGTGCAGTGTAGCCCTACCTTGCACTTAAGAACTACCTTATTTTTAACAAATTGCTTCTAAAATTCTTGAAAAGTTTTATGGATGATTTTTCAACATTTTCTAGGGAAGCATGTACTACTACAATTAAGAATGTACAAGAACACTTAAAGCAATTGGAACAAGTATTTCCGCACTGCAAAGAAACAGGTTTGAAACTTAACTCTAACAAATGTCACTTTTTGGTGACTCATGGCACACTATTAGGGCATGTGGTTTCAGCTCAAGGAATGACTACTCACCTAGACAAGGTACTCTCAATTCTCAAACTCCCTATACCAGTAAATGCTAAAGAAGTACAAATCTTCTTAGGACATACAAGGTATCATCGAAAATTCATACGAATGTATGCGGAAATCACATGACGTCCAAAGCTTCTTTTTCCAATGGTTTTAGTAAGAAGAAGCTCCATTCAACCCTTCCTTGTCCTGTTGTAATCTCGTAGTACGAGATCCTGTCGAGTTATTTCTTGTATCTAGTTCATCTCCCTGAAGGGAGTTCTTCTAACCCGAATATCTTGCTTCATAACTACAGTACTCGGTTGTGGAATCTCTTGTAGCATCTCTTGTCCAGTTACCCATACCTATGAGTCCCAGGTTCTGGGACCTCTTTTATCAGTTACATATTCTTGTATTATTTTCCCTACATGGGTGATCTTGTAATCAAAAGTGTATTTCCGAAACCTTGTCTAGTGTGTGTGCGATACTATCGTATCCAATTTGGAAGTCAAGATACAGGACTATACAGATTATATGGACTTCCAAATTATGAACATGGAGAGGACAGATCTAGTCTTAGGAAGAGAGTGGCTATGGGGGTTGGGAGATACACTTAAACGCAGCTATCAAAACAACACACTCGAATTTGAAAAGAATGGAAGTAAAGTCTGTATTCAGGGAGAGAGAGATGTACCTAGTGCACCTCTCATTTCATCACTAGAGTTGTATAGTCTCTGTTATTCTCAGCATGTACAGGACATGTTTTTGTTGTATAGTCATGATATGGAGCATTGTACAATGTAGTTCTCTTCTGACTGTCCTAGATACGGAAGCACTAGATTGTGCCCTCTCACTACACTTAACCTCCAAAGTCCTGAGCAACAACCCCATACTTCCACCTCCACTATGGCAATGACTCCACTCATATGACACATTAACATTTCATTCCACCAGCTCTAACCAACTAAAAAGGCATCTATCCCTTCTTTCCTTTACCTCCCTCCACCCATTCTAAGGTGAATCCTCTTCACCTGAACTCCTCTATCATCTTCCTTTTAAGGGGACTACTCCACCCTTTTTCTCCCTTACCACTTCCCTCGCCCATACTATAAATCCCACAACCTAGGGTGACTAACCTTCCAAGGCCACTTCACCTAGGGGACTCCTCCACCTTAATACCTCTACCAATTCTTTGCAAGCCTCTCGCTCAACTGAATTTCCCTCAATGGTGAGCTACCCCAACTTATTTTCCTCTATCCAAGTCCTTCCAAAGGCGAGTGATCTATACTTTTTCTTCCAAAGGCATTTGCTCTACAATTCCCTTCTAACAAGCCCTTCTAACTTTCTTCACCCTCTCTTACCTCTACAAGGCGACTATTCCACACAACTCTTACACTTCCACTACTCCTCCATGGCAAGTTCTCCCTCCATCCTCCTTCGGCAAGTAAGTGTAATTACTTCTCCCAACTCTTCCCATCCTTAATAAGGCAAATCTCTCCTCACCTCCTTACCTATACCATCTACTCCACCCTTATATAGCATGGGAGACTAATCCACCTTTTTCCCCTCTACACATTCCATTTAGGGCAACTGTATACCTCCAAGGGTGTCTACTACACCTCATCCTACTTGTCTCCTCCACCTCATCCCACTTGCAAATATCCAACCAAAAGCAACCTCTCGCAAGAGAGCATGAGAGCCTCCAAGTGGATAAGCATATACTACTCCAAGTTTCACCTCCAAGAGTGTAAGCACTCACTCTTTCAACTCCTCCAAGCTTGATAATCTCCTACTCCAAGTGTGTGTGTGTGTGTGTGTGTGTGTGTGTGTGAGAGAGATCAAACTTCAACTCCTCCAAGAAAGGCATGTGAGAGAAGCCCTCACTTATGATTGACGATCCATGAGAAAGAAGCCATGTCCTTAAATGATAATCAATAGCAACCAGCTTTTTGTCATTAACGCTCTGGTGAAAGTAGCTTTTGCTGCATACCTGAGTTTTTCTAGAAAATTCCCATGGATTTCAACTATTATTATGTGAATAGAAGCTTTCCATATGGGCATGTGGTGATCTGGCAATTTTATGCTAGCATGGCAGCAACTGGAGCGCAATTGATCAGGGGTTGACATGTGGCATTGTGATGAAAAGTTGACTTTTTAATACTTGTCCATTTCTGAAATAAGGGTTTTGACTAGTAGATCAGAGTTCAACTTTTGATGGCTTACCAGGAACTTTTTGGGCAAGTGTTATATATTATTGGATTGCTCTCTTCAAGTACTACATGAATATGTGATTCGTTTCTTATGATCAAAAATGTCCATTTTGATCATTTCTCACCATTTTTATGACATAATTCTAAATTTGGCCCAACATACAATATGATCAAAATCCTTTATGAATACATACAATAAAAGTCAAACCCTAATTTCAAGTCTAGATTGAAAAGGAGTTTTTAAAGACCGAAAGTAGGTGCCACATGTCAAATGCTCATTAAATCTCGATAAAAAAATCCAACGGCTTATAAGAGCACATGGTACATAAATTATATAAATTAACCCCAAAAATAGGGTTTCCAAAATATCTGGTGGAAATCTGCCTACAATTTTCGAAACTAAGCTTTTTGAGTTTTTTAGACAATTTTATGCATAGGAGACATCCCTATATACAGACACTTCATGTAGAGCCTAGATTATCATCTTATAGATGAGCTCTAAGTCATCTCAAATCTTGGAGCTACCTTGTAAGTTATCTTTTGTATAGTAGAGTTATATTGGAGCTATTTTTTCTCCTTTTGCCATATTGTGAGAATAAATTGCGATTGGAACTACTCTGAAGTTTGCCCAAGTATTGGCAATAAAATTCCTTTTGGGAATTTTTCACTCAAGATCCATTTATCCAATGGAAAGTATGAAATAAGTGAGCCGTTCCAAGTCTGAACAGAGTAAAAGTTCCAAGTTTGTAGTCTGCAACTATGATAATGGCAATTAAGTCTATGGAAGCTAAAATGTAAAGTTTACCTATCCTTAAAGAGATTTCTTAAAGGTGAAGGTGAAATCCAAAAGCATGAGCAGATGCTTAGACTTAAGCAAAAGAGAGATTCCTATATAAAACCCCCGAGGTAGCTACTTAAAGCTTTATTCAGAAAGGAATCTAAAGACAAGAAGTGAAAAGCTCTTGTCACTACGAATTGGTCAAGTATAACCAATTAGTCTTGAATTTGAAAACATTCAAGAACTTGAAATGATAATTGGTTTTCTTTTGAAAATCCTAGATAAAAACGATGGATATTCCATCCAAAGGTTTACCAAAATGAAGCATTAGATCGGAAAAACAATCATGTAATGGAATTAAAACCTTGAATATCAAGTTAGAGGTAAAACAGAAAACTTCAAAAAATTCTTCTAAAGAATTGAAGCGAGAGGTACTCTTTCAAGAGATGTTTAGACTTTAGGATAAGTATCACCCACACATTAATGTGAATATAAAATAGGGTGGTATGAGACACCAAATATTATACTCAAGTGGTTAGGTTCATACGGTTCGGTACGAGTAAGGTATGTGAACCGAATCTTAAGTTCGACATAAGGTTCGTGAGGTAAGGTACATTAGGGTTTCTCTATACATACACGCACGCACACATACATATATATGTGTCTCTCTCTCTCTCTCTCTCTCTCTCTCTCTCTCTCTCTCTCTCTCTCTCTCTCTCTCTCTCTCTCTCTCTCTCTCTCTCTCTCTCTCTCTCTCTCTCTCTCTCTCTCTCTCTCTCTCTCTCTCTCTCTCTCTCTCTCTCTCTCTCTCTCTCTCTCTCTCTCTCTCTCTCTCTCTCTCTCTCTCTCTCTCTCTCTCTCTCTCTCTCTCTCTCTCTCTCTCTCTCTCTCTCTCCCCGCAAAGCATTTGACACCGTTCCCAGGGGACGACTCTTCAGACGACTACTTGATATCGGAGCCCCGGAGGAGATGATATGGGGGATCTATGCCTTATACGAGAGAGTATATGGCAGAGTCAGATGTCCAGGGGGCTTATCTCATCCACTTGCTAACACTATCGGGGTGAAGCAAGGATGCCCTCTTTCACCCACCCTCTTTGGTCTCTACATTGATGAGATAGTAAACTACATACAACAGCAGGGGGGTGATGGCATTGAGGTACGCGGGTCCACTGTCCATATTCTTTTATATGCTGATGATATTGTACTGGTTTCAGAGTCTGCAGAAGGTCTACAGCATCATCTACATGGCCTAGATGACTTTTGCACACACAGAGGGTTATCTGTGAACCTTGGTAAAACCAAGGTCATGATCTTTCATACATCAGCGCAGGTACGCAGACATAGTTTGTTCACGGCAGCGGGTGGACCCATTGAGGTGGTCGGATCATATGTTTACTTGGGAGTGACATTTACAGCAGCATCAGGGGTCTTCTCTATGTCTCAGGCAGCACGTGACCACATCACACGTGGGTATGCAGCACTTGCCTTGATGGAGAGACAGTGCCACCAAGCATATTTTCAGGAGCCCCGCACAAAAGGGTGGCTCTTCGACACTTTGGTTACACCAACGCTCATGTATGGGGCAGCCATATGGGGACCAGGATTAGCCACATCATTATGGACAGCATTAGAGAGGCCACAGATCCTCATGATTTCCAGACTTATCCGGAGCAAGCCTTCAGTACCACATGATATCATTAGAGCAGAGCTCGTTGCACCACCGATGCTAGTTGAGGCACTATTCCAGACCATATGCCTATTACACAGACTCCGAGCATGGATACAGAGGGCATTGCTTATCGGGCTTTCCAGGCATCACGGGACATGGCATTAGCAGGCGACACCTCCTCATGGTATGCACAGACACGAGACTGGCTAGCCCACCACGGCTTTGACATAGACAGGCTACCACCACTACAGTACGACTCACAGGCACCCACCTACTCGCTCTCTCATCAGGAGAGGAATAGGATCATTCGTCAGGAGATATGGCATACATACATACAGAGGACATGGGTGAGCCCTAGGGGTATATTGCCACCGAAAATGCTCTATTACCGTGAGCATTTTCTACGTATATCGGATGAGGGCTTCATCGAGATTCCGAGATACATGCAGACATATCTACCTCACCAGCTTCGAGTCGTCATTGGGCAGCTCCGGGTTTCATCACATCAGCTCGAGATTGAGAGGGCTCGATCCAGGGGAGTCCCTCGTGAGGAGAGGTGGTGCCCAGTATGCGAGACAGAGGTAGAGAGTGAGGAGCATTTTGTTATCAGATGCCCAGCATATGTAGACCTACGAGCACATTTCCAGATAGAGGAGTCACTCTAGTTATGCATGACTATGGGAGACCAGCGACGCTTGGGATGCTTCCTCACAGCAGCATACGAGAGGCGAGATCGGTCACTCCAGCCGACACATCAGCCACGGGTGAGTACGCAGCAGACCATTACCCAGTTTTTTCAGCGAGCTGAGCTACATCAGAGAGGTCCATCTATAGGGCTCATGCTCCACCAGGCAGCAGCACAGAGAGCGTGGCGCCGACCACGCATGGGCAGATATCATCGACCACGACTATATCAGGAGGATATCTCATGCATCAGGACAGCCTACGACCACGTGATGCAACATAGGCGCACCACCACCCCATGGGTTGTCTTCCTTCAGGAGGCACTCAGACCACCCCCGATGTACCACATACTACACCCACCTCCACCCATTCACCGGTAGCTAGGGTGATTTACTCACATATCCCCCATGTATTAGGTGGCCACTATCTGCGGAGCCAGAGCCACATCTCCCCATCCTTTTCCAGCTTTATATATATCTTTGTGTCGGGATATACCTTTTATTTCATTTAATCCTCTACACAGGGTTACTACACTTGTACATGGTTTTGTCTCATAGGCCAAGTTTGGCCTCCAGAAGACGTTAATATGACTTTCTTTCTTTCTTTCTTTCTTTCTCTCCCTAACTCCCTAACTCCCTCCCTCCCTCCCTCCCTCTCTCTCTCTCTCTCTCTCTCTCTCTCTCTCTCTCTCTCTCTCTCTCTCTCTCTCTCTCTCTCTCTCTCTCTCTCTCTCTCTCTCTCTCTCTCTCTCTCTCTCTCTCTCTCTCTCTCTCTCTCTCTATATATATATATATATATATATATATATATATATATATATATATATATATATATATATGTGTGTGTGTGTGGAGAATGAGTTCTTCTATGTGCAACGAAAATGTGTAGTGAGCCCTTGTATGTACAGCACTTGGACAAACAGCTCCACCTTAGATAGCTTGCTCCTCTCAATACAAAACTCAAATGGTGCTTTTAGTCAATCAAAGTAGACAAAGAGAGCTTTCTAACAAGCTATAAATAACTTAATTTGGACAAGTTTTGATTAGGAAACACAACTGACAAAGATGAACTACTTGTCCACACAAGTATGCTCAAGAACTGAACTTCACTCTCGGACTGATAACTCCCTGAATATATATCCTTTGAGGAAGATAATTGGTATAGAGAAAGTAGACACAAATAGCTTTGCAAGCATCTAAAAAACAAGTAATTTGGATGAGTTTTGGTCAGGAAACTCAACAGACCAAAATAGACCACCTGCACACATAAGTATACTAAAAAACTAGACTTCACTATCTGATAGATATCTCTCAAAATATAAATCCTTTGAATGAGATATTGGGACAGACAAAGTACATGCAAAGAGCTTTCCAACAAGCCAAAAATCAAGCAATTTGGATATGTTTTGGTCAGGAAACTTAACCGACCAAAATAGACTACCTGTCTACATAAGTATGCTAAAAAACTGGACTTCACTCTTTGACTAATATCTCACAGAATATATAAGCTTTGAATCAGATATTTGAGATGGAGAAGGAGCACGAGATGAGCTTTGCATTGAGTGTTTAAACGCAAGAAATGGCTACAGATACACTGAGATATGAGCTTCACAACAGAGCTGTGTACAAAATGACGTGCAGCTGGAAGGAGTCTATGGGAAGACAAAATGACAATATGACTACATCCGACTATTGGGAGCTCTTTCCTCTTTCTCTCCTTACTTAGAACGTGCTCCCACTGCACTTCTATAACCAATGAGCATGTGAAGAAGTTTGTGCCTCCTTCTTAACTCACAACTTTGCCCACTACATGCCACTGATTACAAGGCAGATATTGTATCTTTTACTCGTCATGAATTTTGACTAGACTTTTTTTCTTTTCTCTTCTTTTCCTTAAACTTTATATTTGGTAAATTTTATCAAAGCATAGCTCATATGAAAATGAGCTTGTACATTTATCTTCAACACTCCCCCTCAAGCTCATTAGGGAGTTATCTTCAACCATGTCCTGCAAATTTATCACATGCTTGAAACCTTTGAGTTTAGAAGCATCCAAGAACTTTGTAAACATATTTGCCACTTGCTCTTTGGTTCAGATGAACTTTATCTCTACATCTTTGCTCAATACCTCCTCCCTTACATAATGGTAGTGGACCTCTATGTGCTTGCTCCTTGCATGAAACATAGGATTGCTTGCCAAGTAAATACTTGACATGTTATCACCGTATATAGGGATGGTTTCAACTTGCACTTCAAGATGAGCCAAAAGCTTGTTAATCCACATTGCTTCACATATGGCAAATGCTAATCCTCTATATTCAGCCTCCATGGATGAAAGTGCAACAGTTAGTTGTTTCTTTGAACTCCATGTGATAGGTTTGCTTCCTATCATGAACATATAACCTGAGGTTGATCTCCTATTTTCCTTTGAACCTCCCCAAACAGCATCGTTAAGCCTTTGACCTTCAATTCTTCATCAAACTTGTAAAACAAAGCCTGATTAACTGTACGCTTTATATATCTCAACACTCTCTTGGCTGAATTTAAATGTTCACTTGTCGGGGCTTGCATAAACTGAGAAAGTACACCAACAACATAAGATAAATCAAGTCTTGTAATGTTTGCATAGATTAATGATCCTACAATGCTTCTGTATGTCGTTACATCTTCCAATAGTTCTCCATCATTTGAGCAAATCTTTGTATTTGTGTCCATGGGTTGAGTGAGTGGTTTGCATTCACTCATTCCGAATCTGAAAAGAACATCCAACAAGTACTTCCTTTGCATCAAGTAGATGCCACTTTTTCCATAAACAACTTCAATTCCTAAAAAATATTTCAACTCTCCAAGATCTGAAATTTTAAACTCCTTACCAAGCTTCCTTTTGATATCTTTAATCCCTGTAACATCATTTCCTGTTATGATGAGGTCATCGAGTATATGCAAATATATACCTCTCTATTTTCTTCCTTCTTCATATACAATGAAGGATCTCCACTACTTGGGTTGTATCCACACTTAGTTAAATATTCTACCAATCTCTGATTCCATGCTCTTGGTGCTTGCTTCAAGCCATAAAGTGCCTTTTTCAACCTGCAAACAAAGTCCGAATGGTTTTCATCTTCAAATCCAACCAGTTGACTCATGTATACCTCTTCTTGTAGTTCTCCATTAAGAAAAGCATTTTTTATGGAGAGTTGATATAATGGCCATCTCCTTGAAGCACCAATTGCTATTAATGTTCTGATAGTTCCCATCTTTGCAACAAGGCTGAAAACTTCATCATAATCTATGCCTTGTGTTTGTATAAATCCTTTGGCAACTAATCTAGCTTTATATCTAGCTAGTGAACCTTCAGCATTCCTCTTTACTTTAAACACCCATTTATTTGGAACAATCTTCATACCTTCTTTTTTTGGCACTAGCTCCCATGAGTGATTATCTTTGAGAGCTTTGATCTCCTCTTTCATAGTTTGCTTCCATTCCTTTTGTGTGCAAGCTTCTTCATATGTCTCAGGCTCTTTGTCTTTGATAACCTGCATCATGTATGCAAAATGTGTCACCATGAAACTATCATAACTCAACCTTTGAGTTGGATACCTTGTCCTTGAAGATCTTCTTTCATTGCCTTTAGAAAGTTGCTTCTTTAACCTATTCAGCTTTACCTTCGGAGTGATTACCTCTTCATATTCTTCTTCACTTGCATCTATCTCACTATTTGGAGTAGCACTGCTTCTTCGACTCTACTATGAGCTTAATTTGGAGACACAGAATGACTCCCCCTCCATGTTGAACATTCTTCATTTGATGTAGATGCCTCTGGACCTGAAACGTTTGTGCTTGATTGTTGAACTTCTCTTTGATTTGTTCCTGCATAATCATCACAATCTTCTTAAAGAATCTTTTCCTTTCCTTTATCTTCATACCATGGTCTTAGTTCATCAAAGACCACATCTCGCGAGACTCTTAATTCCTTTGTTCTAGGATTGTAACACTTTTATCCTTTTTGCTTCGTCGAGTAGCCAATGAAAATGCATTTTTCTGACCTTGGTTCCATCTTTGTTCTAACTTTTTGTGGAATGTGAACAAAGCAAACACATCCAAACACTTTGAGGTGTGTAAGATCAAGTTTCTTACCGGAATATACCTCCTCTGGAGTCAAGTGATGTATTCCCGATATTGTGCACCTATTCATCAAGTAAATGGCGGTTGTGGTAGCTTCAGCCCAATAGTACAATGGTACCTTCATCTCGTTGAGCATGCATCTTGCGATTTCCGCAATTTACCTATTTTTCCTCTCAACTACTCCATTTTGTTGTGGTGTATACCTACAAGTGAATTGCCTTTTGAACCCATTCTCTTGTAGAAAATCTGAAAATTCTTTGGATAAGTATTCTCTTCCATCATCGGACCTTAAGGTTTTGATAGACCTTCCTGTTTCTTTTTCAACTTAACTTTGCATCTTTTGAATATAGAAAACGCCTCTTCTTTTTGCTTCATACGAAACAGCCATACCTTTCTTGAGTGATCATCAATGAAGGTGACAAAAAATCTATTACCAGCCATTGATGCCTCTTGGGTTGGTCCCATACATCCGTATGTATCAAGTCCAAGACATTTGGGGCCACATAATTGCTCCTCTTGAATGGCTTCCTTGTTTGCTTTCCTAGCTGACAAGCTTCACATAACTCATGTAGTCCAATGCTATTAAATTTTGGAAGACCTCTTACCACTTCATGTTTGCTCATGTCCTTGAGCTTTGGAATGTTGATGTGTTCTATTCTTTTGTGCCATAAGTCGAGCTCTGAAATCTTCTTGTTCCCACATTGAATGTACATGACCTTTCCATGTGGATGTTGGACGTCCAAAGTGAACATCCTTCCTTCTCTTCTACCTCGAGTAATGACCTTGAAGCCTTCCTTTGGATTCTTTATGAACCTCCCATTCTCATTGAATATGATGATAACCCTTCTCTACCATTTGTCCTACTGAAATCAAGTTCTTTGAAACTATAGGAACATGAAGAACATTAGATAGTACATTTGCGCTACTTGTATCTCCAAGCCTTATATCTCCAATATGTTCAATCATGTGTTGAGTATCATCACCTGTTTCAACACATCCTTTTCCACTTGGTACCTGTAGGTTAGTGAACAAACTTCCTTGGCATGACATATGGTTACTACAACCTGAATCAATGTATCATTTTTTGTCATCTTCACAAGAGCTTCTATACTCATGTCTCATTGCAAGTAGTGTGTCCTTGCTTCCTTCACTTGAGGTCCTTATATGGTTGCTTTGGTTCCTTTGATTGCCTCCATTTGGTCTTCTATTCTTCAGCTAACAATCACTAGCATAGTGTCCTACTTTACCACAATGATAGCATGTTATACCTTTATGAGAATTGTAAGAGCCTCTGCCTCTTCCTCTACTTCTACCTCGACCTCTTCCTTGTGTGTTTGCATTTGATGCATCCTTGTTGTCTTCTGAATTGTTTTGATTGCAGTTGGAGTTGTTATGACCTCTTCCTTTTCTTCTTGAGCATCCTCTTGAGTTCCTTTCTTTACCTCGACCTGCATATAACATTTGGTTGTGGTTTTCCTTTCCTTTGGGACCACCAAAGCTAAGCTCTTCTGTGACAAGATGAGGGATTAGTTGTTCAAAACGTGGGTATGCATCTTTCAAGTTAATGGAAGTTATAAAAGGCTTTCATCTTTCATCTTCTCTCAATCCATTGAGAGTATACCACACAAGATCTTCGTCTTCAGCCGTTGTGCCAATAGAAGCTAAAGCATCACTTAGCTCCTTAATCTTCAAAGTATATTCAACTATGGATTGACTCGAGCTTTTCTTGATTGTGTTCAACTCATTCTTGAGTTGAAGTTTCCTAGCTTTGGTATTTGTTGAATACATCCTTTCAAGAGCTTCCCAAGCATCCTTAGCTTTCTCTAGATGTTGAATATGCCCTACCATGGCATTAGTAATGACTTGCAAAATGAGGAACATGACTCTCCTATTCCTCTCTTCCCATTCTTTTGCTTGCCTCCTTTGGACTTCAGTGGCCATAGCTTGATTGATTTGAGGTGGAGCATCATCGCCGCTCACAATGCCCCACAAGCCTTTGCCCATTAGGTAGTTGGTCATTCTAAACTTCCACACGGGATAGTTATCCTTATCCAATTTCTCTACTTGTTGACCCAAGTCAGCCATTGAAGACTATCAAAGATTTTGAGAGTTACCTCGAATAGTTATATTGTTCTTTGCTCTTGTGTTTGTGAAGCTCCCCCTTGTTTTGTAACTCCTCTTTTGCTTTGCTTTAACTCCATCTCTGTAGATGAAGCTTCAGCACCAAGTTTGCTCTGATACGGACTGTGGAGAATGAGTTCTATGCACAACGAAAATGTGTAGTGAGCCCTTGTATGTCCAGCACTTGGACAAACAGCTGCACCTTAGATAGCTTGCTGCTCTCAATACAAAACTCAAATGGTGCTTTTAGTCAATCAAATTAGACAAAGAGAGCTTTCTAACAAGCTATAAATAACTTAATTTGGACAAGTTTTGATTAGGAAACACAACTGACAAAGATGAACTACCTGTCCACACAAGTATGCTCAAGAACTGAACTTCACTCTCGGACTGATAACTACCTGAATATATATCCTTTGAGGAAGATATTTGATATAGAGAAAGTAGACACAAATAGCTTTCAAGCATCTAAAAAACAAGTAATTTGGATGAGTTTTGGTCAGGAAACTCAACAGACCAAAATAGACAACCTGCACACATAAGTATACTAAAAAACTAGACTTCACTCTCTGATAGATATCTCACAAAATATAAATGAATGAGATATTGGGACAGACAAAGTACATGCAAAGAGCTTTCCAACAAGCCAAAAATCAAGCAATTTGGATATGTTTTGGTCAGGAAACTTAACCGACCAAAATAGACTACATGTCTACATAAGTATGCTAAAAAACTGGACTTCACTCTTTGACTAATATCTCACAGAATATATAAAGCTTTGAATGAGATATTTGAATCACAAGAAACATATGCTTCCCCTTGTAAGAGGAACTCGAGCACATTCATACAAAGAGAAGGAACAAGCTTCTTCAAAAGGACACTGAAAAATTGGTACACGTTCATACCAGTTTACGTCTTGCATGCAAGATAAGTGAAAGGGGGTTTGAAGATAGAGTAACATTAGAAATGATCGACAAAAGAAATAGATGATGAAAGGCTTCTTTAGTTGAGAGGGAGTAAAGAGCATTAAGAGTAGCCTATCACTTCTACTCTTAACATAAGTGAGTTGTTTCTAGATGAGCATGAAGAACTTTTACATGCACAGCGATGATGCTGATGATGATGATAATAATGATGTAAAAGATTAGCATAATAATCGTGATAATTATTGATCTCTTTAGAGATTGACACATACTGCCAAAATGTCCTTAGTTTCATGACTATAATCTATTTTGGTGATTTTATTACTTATCAATGAATGCACATAGTAAACTTATGCCTTTTTTCTTTTTCAAATTTTTGTTTTTCTTTTCTTTTTTGCAGGAATTCAGCCTTCAAGCTGCTCTCCCTTTTAGGTTTGAAACGTTTGAAAGAATAACACATACACCCAGGGGATCCCCTTCATCCTTGGCATTCAAGGGTTCATGTTGAGCCAATAAGCATGTCTTGAACCCTAGACCTTCAGTCCACGGGCTCAAGGTGTTACCACTACACCACATACCCTCGACAACTTAAATCATATATGTCTAGGTGTTACCACCCTCGACAACTTAAATCATATATGAAAATTAATGCCTTTTTAGTCTGTATTTTATGTGTTTTTGTAAATTGATGAAGTCTATGATATATTAGTCCTTATATGTATATGGGTATATCTTTATAGAAAAAGATTGTGCCAGTAAAGTTCAAAAATGTATTAATGGACACATCAGATGTCAGTTTCTCATAAATAACAACTATGTATTTGGCTGGCACATGAAAGCTTTTCCAAGACGACCATTATTTTACTCAATTTTTTCAACTGTTGCCAAACTTAAAATTAGACACAGCATTTCTGGTTTGTTTCCGGTTTTGGAATCTCCTGTAGTCATAAAGAGAGAAAAAGAATACAAAATGCTCAATTCTGCTTATGAATGGATTTGTTGTTGTATGAGAAATCACTACTTCTGAGTCTGACATTTCCTTCTGTATGATACAGACATCTATGGGAAATTTGTTAAGAGGAGTGTGATATTTTATTGTGTACAATAAGTGCTCTGACCAGATTCTAAGTATGACATGTGATGTTTCCTTTTATGCATAAGAAATGCTCCAACTCGTTTACTTTAAAGATTCTCCGAAACCCATAGAATAGGGATGGGAATCAATTCCATACATTCTCAAATGTGAATGTCACTGTTGCAAAAACAAAAACATCAATACAGTCTCATATACCAGCTACGTAACTTGTGGTGGTCAAATTCAAAGTTGCCTACCCAATAACGGAGACTTCCATCCCTTCTTTGCTGCATGTGAG